>VZTL01029493.1:0-23793 GCA_013400535.1 Scopus umbretta
TTTGACTTGAAATGTAAGAGCCTAACTGCCAGATAAGACCAAACTAATTTCTCTGAATACACTTGAGTGCGTCTTTAATACTTAAAAGCTGACGGCGATTTACTGTATCCTTCGGGAAGGCTTCTCCTCCAAGCAAACAGCGCTTAGTGAAGTCCGGTTCGGATCCGTCTGCAAGCACAGGCAGCGGTGCGGCTTTCCTGACGCGGAGGCCTGGGCTGGCGGGGATTTTGGCTACCGGCGAGGTGCTGCGGTCATGCCCCAGCCTGTGCTGGGGAGGCCTGGGCTGGCGGGGATTTTGGCTACCGGCGAGGTGCTGCGGTCATGCCCCAGCCTGTGCTGGGGGGTCCGCGCTCCTGCGCCCCGAGTTCCCAGGGCGAAGTGAGGCTCGTTAGCCCACGCGTTTTATTGGGCTTCATGGGTGTGTGACATCATTGGCAGCCAATCAGAAAGTGCTTTAGGGCAGAGTTTAAACGCTCTTTCATAATATATTTATATTCAGTGCAGATATTTTGGGGCCTCAGTAGCATTCATTTTGTCGCAGGGTCCATGTGGCACTATGGCTTGGGGGGGGGGGGGGGGGNTGGTGTGGGGGGGGGGGGGGGGAGGTATGAAAATAGCATGTTTGCCCTTGGCTTTTTGGAATTCAGCTGGGTGGCGAAGTGCTATAGAAAGCGTAGCTGGTACGCTGCAAAACAGTTATTATGGAAACGATTTTCTTCCTCCAGCAGCAGTAATGCTGTGAGCCAGTCTTGGGCGATCGTTGCGTGCTCCCTGGTAGGCTGCTCCAGCTTAGATAGCCAGACTTGCAAGTATTTCCCAAGCTGCTCTGGTTTGCCAAGAACAAAAATGCAAGGCAGCCTGCAGAAAACGTGTGAGTGTGTGTGTGTGTGCGTGTCTGTGCCAGCCAGAGGCACCCCGGCAGCTGGGCTCGGCTCGGCCGGAGTCACCCTGCGGCTGGGCTGGCTCACCCTGGCCGGGCTCGGCTGGGCTCAGCTTGGCTGGACCGGGCTCGGCTGGGCTGGACCGGGCTCGGCTGGGTTCGGTTTGGCTGGACCGGGCTCCCCTCACCCGTTCACCAGCCCCTATGCAGCACCCGCGCACTGGTGTGCAAGGCACCTTTCGTAGTCGCAGGCAGGCTGTTTTATTCTCTGTTAGTTGACACAACTTTCCCTATTGAAGGAGAACCGCTTGCTGATAGTGTCTCTTCCAGAAAAGTCTAGTTAATCCATACACACCCCCCCGCCATTCCTGCTTAACTCTTTCAGAGTGCCCCCTGTAGCAGGACCATATGGGATTGTAAAACCAAACTCTTACGATAATTTCCAAATCATAACAACAATTTTTGCTATCAGTTGTTACTAAGACAAAATTGTATTTCTTTTTATAGAAAAAAGAAATGGAGGCTTGTATCAGTGGTGGGACTATTATTACATTTTTTATTTTGGGCTGTTTCTCCTCCCACTTAAGCACTGTGGCTGTGCTCATGTCAGGTTGCTAAAAGTCACTATTCACATATGTTCCACCACAGGCCCGCAAAGCGTACAAGTGCAGCGCCGGCTCCTTCATCCTGTTGGGATCCCAAAGATTTTATCTGCTCCTGAGCAAAAGACTTGGAAAGAAGTCCTTCAGATGCTAGCTCTGTCTCTAGCACACTGTTTGGTGCTTACAAATGAGGCATACAATGAGATGAAAAAGTTTGTTGACATAGTTATTTTGAGATCACACAAGTGAATGCCAACTGCAGAGAGCTGTAGACAGACCTTTCAGCATTGAGTGACTGAGTGGAAAAACTTGTAGCCAAAAGTCAATAATTCAATAATAATTTGTAGCCAAAATTCAATAAATATAAGGTAATGCAAATGGGGGTGATGCAAGTGACTCTTATGTGTATGGTATTGTTCTCTGAACTAGCATTTTTCAAAAAAAGAGATCATGAAGTAATTGCAAATGGCTTCTTGAAAACTTTCAGCACACAGGTCAGTAGCAGGCAAGAAAGAAAATTGAATGTTTGGAGTTACTGACAAAAATGCAAAGAAAGAAGATAAAAACCTTCTTGTGCCACTCTGTAGATCTGTGGTTTCATCTTTAATACTGACTGAAGTTCTGGTCCTGTTGCAGCAGGCCTAGAAAAGGCATCTAGAACAAGAGTTTGGAACTACATCCCTTTGGGAAACGGCTAAACAGGCTATGATTTGAGTCCACGCTGAAGAAGAATGCACTAGAGTTCTTTGAAATCTAAAATTGCACGAGACAGCAAGTAGATATTGTTATCAAGAAATAGACTCAAAATGAATTAAAGGAGGTTTTTTATGCAGTATATCAAAGAAGTTTGGCACTCACTGATGCAGTTGTAAGTGAAAAAAGATTTATGTATGTTGAATTCGATCAAAGTAATTTAGCAAAGTTACCTTTCTATTTCTAGGAATGCCGATGCTGCAAATTCCTATAGGTTAGGAGAGTATTCAAGGCAGGAACTCTGCATACTTGCCCTGTTTTTACACTCTAAGCAAGCATCAGCTGTTGGTCTCAGCTGGAGACAAGTTACCGAGCTTTGATTTGACAGGGTAAGCGTGCTGGCTATTCTTGTATTTGTGGACAGATTTCTTCTTGTACTGCTGTAGAACAGCATCACAGCCACTGACTAGAGGTTGACATATAAGCCAAACTTATCTTTGTTTCCTGCTGTATTACTCTTGGAAACTGAGTGTAATTTTCCATCTCCTGACTTGTGGGTGGGTCAGTCTCTCTGTTTGTCTGAACGCCTTCCCAATGAGCATTAGAATATTGTGTATGTTGCCAGGCTAAATCTAACACTTCCAGATTTGCCACATTTATACTATCTGCTGGATTGTCCAAGGTGCTGTGTGCTTTCAATTCCCATTGCCTTACATGGAAGAATAGTAGGACTAGGACCTGTCTGTTTTAATACTTTTCCTTTATGAATACCTTTTCTAGCACCGTTTCTCTATGAGGAATGTTGAGTTTGTTCTAACTGTGAAGTCATCAGGAATTATATGACTATGAAGTAACTGTGGATAAGGGAAGAGCAGTTGATATCCTGTACCTTGTCTTTAGGAAGTCTTTTGATACAGACACTCACAGCATCCTTGTGTCCAAATTGGGATGTTCTGAACAAGATGGGTGGACTACTAGACGGGTGAAAAAACTGATTAGATCATTAGACTCAGAGAGTAGTTGTTAATGGTTTGTACTCTACCTGGAGGCCAGTTACAGGTGTGGTTTGTCAAACATTTTCCTAATATCTTTATCAATGGCCTGGAGTAGGAGACAGAATGCACTCTCCGCATGTTTGTGGACCACAGTTAATGAAGGGGTGCGCCTCAGAACAGGGCTGCCTTTCTGAGGACATCAGCTGGCCAGAGGGATGTGCTTATGTGAATCTTACTCAATTCAGCAAGGACAAACACTAAATCCTGCACCTGGGATGGACTAACACCGTGCTGTGGTACAAGCTGGGCACTGACTGGGGGGAGGGCAACGCTACTGAAAAAGACCCAGGGATCTTTTTAGACAATAGGCTAAGCATGAATTAGCAGTGTGCCATCAATGAAGGCCAACAGATGATTGGGCAGTATCAACAGAAACATGGCCAGTAGATTGAGGGAAGTGATTCTTCTTTTAAAAAGACTTTATCTGGAATACCACATCTCGTTTTGGGGGCTGCAGTAATAGAAAGATGTTGATAAACTTGACTGAGCTCAGGGGAGGGTCATCAAGATGCTTGGGCTGGACAGCATGATCAATGAAGAGAGGCTGAGACAGCTGAGTTTGTTCAGCCTGAAGAAGAGAAAACTTACCAGGACATAATAGCAGCCTTCCAGTGTGCTGAAGAAGTTTCCAAGATGATGAAGCTAAGTTCTTTAGTGAGGTGCACAACAGGTGAAGGGGAGACAGCAGTCATGAATTGCAATGGGATGTTCTGACAGCCTCATCCATTCCTTCCAGTGCTGCTGGACCTAGTGTAATAAAATTGGTGAGCTTATGTATGAAGTTTCATACTGCTTCATTGCCCCCACTTTACAGATAATAGAACCAAAGTACAGAAACTGTAAAGGCTCTTGTTTAGAGTCACTCAGACCACAGCCAAATGCCTTTCTAGTATGAGCTTGAGCTCAGTTGTCTCACATCCATACTACCTGATTGCTTGTTCATAGTCTCAAAGAGTTGGAAGGTTGTTTTGTATTATGATACTATTGAAACAGTGAGCCAGCTTGGGAAGCAGGCTCCTTCCTCGATGTGGCTACTACTGTTGACTTAGAGTGAATCAATTGCAAAGTTAAGGAAAGGAGCGTGAACTCCTTGTGCTTTGTCATGTCTATTTGGTCAATCTATTTTATTATTAGCCTTATCTGATTACCATTATAATTACAGACTCCTTCCTGAATATAATGCTGCCTCATGCTTCAGATGGATGGTATTATTTTTGTTTACTTTTGTCTGTGGTATTATTCCAGAAAGTGAAATCAGTTTGAGTTGTTCCTTGGGGACCTCAACTGCTGTTCCATGTGCAAGAGGCTCCAAATGTTTAAATGTGTTAGATGAGAAAATGTGTCGGTATGAATTGGTTTGCAAAGGGACCTAGAATTGGAGGCTATTACTATTCTGGTATTGTATGTGCTTGACTCAGACACTGCATTAATAAAGAAAAAGAAAAAAGTGCTCATAAAAGTCGAGGACTGATGGCCTTGGAGTCTGCTGTTTATGCCTGAACCTGTTTCAGGAAGACTGAAAGCCAGGGTAAGATGCCTAGTTGAGACTCCCTAGCCATTCACTTTAGCACCTTTGTGGAAAAAGTTAACTAACACCTGCTTTGAAGGTAGGTGGATATAACTGTCAGTCCCCTGGGAACTGGACTGAGACTGTCAGCAAGTGATACATTAGTAAGTAATGAATAAATTCATTTTGAGTGTTGGATATGAGTAACAGACATAGCAGCAGACTTAGACTTTGCACATTTTGCTGGGAGTGCCACTGGATAATGCGAGTGCAGCACTGCATTTTTTAAATTTGTAATTTAACTTGTGCAAGAAGGCAGAAAACCTACCTAACCCTAATACCACATGGGGATTCCCCAGCAGTTAGGGAATGGAATAAATAGCCCAGAAATGCTGAGTTTAAAGCTTAGGGTTTACATGATTAAGACCACAGGTAGAGTTCAAGTAATTTATTGCCTCTGTGCCTCAGTTAGAATCACTGAATAATAGAAGTTAGAACTTTTGAAGATCATCAGGTCCAACTCCCTACTGAAAGCAGGGTCAACCGAAGTTAGATGAAGGCTGCCGAGGGTCTTGTCCAGTCAAGCTTTGAACGTCTCCAAGAAGGGAGATTTTACAGCCTCTCTGGGTAGCTGTTCCAGTGTTTGACCATGTTATTGTGTAGATATTTTCTTTGTATCTGACTGGTATTTCTTTTTCTGCAACTTATATCCATTGCCTGTAGTTTTTTTGCTATACAGTTCTGAGAAGAGTCCAGCTCTGTTTTCACCGTAAGTAGCTCTGTCTTCACTCGGTAGGTAATTGAAGACATCGACTAAATTGCACTTCTCTTCTTCAGGCTGAAGAAACTGTCTGTCTCAACCTCTCATCATAATGTGTGTGCTCCAGCCCCCAAGCACCTTGATTGTCCTCTGCTGGACTTGCTCCAAGTATGTCAGTCCAGTAAATCCTTCATGAACTGGGGAGCCCCAAACGAGACACAGTACTCCACGTTCAGTCTCATGCCAAAACAGAGGGAAGCAATCACATTCCACAGTCTGTTGGTTGTGCTCTTACTGATACCAGTAGGCTGTTAGCTTTGATCACTGCCAGAGCACTCTGCTGATTCAGGTTCAGCTTCTTGTCTCTGAGGACCACTAGTACTTTTTCTGCAAAGCTGCTTTCTAGCCAGCTGTTAATTAGGTTGGCTAACCATTGTTTGCCCTCATTAGATCTATGCTGACTCTCTTCCATCACCTCCTTTTCTTTGAAGTGCTGGAAATGGATTCCAAAAGGATTTGCTCCATATTTTCTTTGGGACTAAGGTTAAGCTGAACATCCTGTAGATCCCCATATCTTCCTCTTTGGCCTTCCTTAAGGTAGGCGTAACATTTGGCTTTTTTCCAGTCATCAAGAACCTCCTTTTGATTGCCCTGACCTTTAAGATGACTGACAGCAGCCTCACAATGATGTGAACCAGCAACTTTAGCATCCTCAAATACATCCATCTGGTCCTGTGGGTTTTGTTGGGGTTTTTTTCTGGGTTGTTTTGGTTTGGTGGTGTTTTTGTGGTTTAGTTTTTTTGGGGTTTTTTGTTTGTTTGTTTGTTTTTACCAGTTTACTGTAATAGTCCCTATTTGGATCTGCCCCTGTCTTATGCACTTCCTCAGGTTGTGCCACTAGACAGGGACCTGGGAATTCTGGGAGCAGACCTTGCAGTAAAAAACACGGCAAAGAATGCGTAGAGTTATCTTACTAGTAAGATGAGAACACTTGTGTTAGAAGAGTATTGCGAAGGTTAAATGGCCAGTTTCTGCCCTTTGTGCTCCTGCAGGTAGAAATACTAGGATTATTGTTACTATTTATCTTATTTTGTCTTATTCTTTCTTTCACTCCTACTGCCATTTGGCTTTCCTGAAGATTAACACATGAGGAGCAGCCCCAAATATGTTACTGCTTCTTGTTCAGAAATAAATTGAGAGACTGAGAGGCTGAAGCCAGGGCAGTCTGCCTTAGGGAAGCCTCACAGACACAGACTGTCAGACCAACCACAAATGGCAACAACAAAACAAATCCAGACTTTCCTTTTTAAAGGACATGCTCCTTCTGGCGACAGTATATTGGGAAAATGATTATATTAGTGAGAAACTAGATCCATCACTGAGGAGAAGAAAGCCTGGTGGATAACATGTCTAAGCACAAAATCTTAGACTATATGCTTAGAGAGAACACATTTTGCAGCAAGATTCTTCAAAGCTGTCACATCTCTTCCTCATCCCACACTCTTCTGGCAGGAGAAGAGCCGCTGCATCCTTGTGTTTCTGTCTCCTTACTGAACAGCTAATAAACTGTACTTTCCCGTGGCTTCAGCAAGATTATTGATTTGTGCAGTGATCGTTATTGCAGCTGTTGAATAGATCTCTGCTGAAGAGATTGAGGGGAAAAAAAAGGGGATGGTGTAGTTTTTTTTTCCTCCTTTGCTGTTTCTAAATTCTCTTGACTTTATCTCATTACTATTTATGGAATAAAAAATAGCTGTTTGACTGTTTTTACATGTTTTCATGGTACTGTACTTCACAAAGGGAAGCCTGATTTATCCTTCCCTTGAAGAGATTCTAGTCATAAGTCATAAATGAAAGGTTGTCGTTAATGACTAATTTCAGTGTATGTATGATGCTTTCTAGAGCTTGCATGGAATTGGCCTTGCTCTGAAGTGCTTACACAGAATGTTAAGAACAGCAGGAAGAAAAAGCTTATGATCTATGATTGAGATGATAATGTGATCATGCTAAGGCATGTGGCTTCTGAGTTACAAAGCAAACAAGCGAGGGAATGCCCTTACTTCTAATCTGTAAATTTCCTATTTCTGTTGGGTATTATTTACTTCATAAGCTGTTTGAGAACGAAACCCACCCAGTCAGTCTGTGAACTATTTACTGTGCTTTTGAGACCATAAATAATACTAGACAGTGATATGATTGCCTTATGTTTGGAAACAGTATGCCTCAAAGTTTATATTGTCCTCTAATTAGGAGACTAGTAACAGACCACCATAGGAAGAACACCCCCCCCGCCGCTGTCTGACAGTCAATCAGAGATAAGAAAACTGGTGCAAGAGTCAATAATCATCTGGAAAGCCTTCACAGTAATCCCACAGACTTGAAGGAAAAGGAGAAGGTAAGGTGGTCTTCAAATAGAGTTCTGTAAAGAGTGAATTTGCAGAGGTTGTAAGTGGAATTTTCTGTGAGTGCTGTGAGTGAAGTCAGATGCCCAGCTCGGCTGACTCCGGCTCATGTCAGGCCAGGTACCAGAATCAGAAAAAGCTTTTGTATTTTCTCAGGAAGAAAATTATGGAGCTTGCGCTCCTCATCCAGTCACATTCTGGGCTTAAAGAGTGACAGATAGATTTCTTTACCTTGCTGAGATAGTAAAGGTGCTGTGCATGTGAAGTCGAGAACGGAATCCAACTCTTGCAAGTCATACTGGGTAAAATACATATACTGTGGGAGACAAGCAAAACTGGGCTCTGAAGTTGGTGTTCTGAAAATTGGAGTGGTTTGATGTTGCTGTGTTTGCCTTAGGATAGAAGCTACTACTGTTCTGAAGAGAACTTACGCCCATGCTCTGGCTTTTGCAATTAATAGTTTTGGCACCTTAGTACAAACCTACCTTCATCGGTGATTTAAGGTAGTGTGCCAGACTGAACTGTGATGACTCTGATGTGGTGACACACCTCCTTCTGCTGATTGAGAGGAAAATAACCTCTGGGGGAGGAATGGAGAGAACAGCTGTAGGCGGTGAAGTTTTAAACCAGTGCTGCAGGCTCTGCTAGAATTCCCCTGTCAGTCCTGATTTAAATCTGGACTCTGCCATGACTTGCAGTCTGTTGGGACACATCACACAACCTTTCTGCCTTGGTTTCCCAAGGTGCAGTAGTGTTTGCCTTGTTTGTACGGCTGTTGTTAGGATTAATCTTCAATCTTCCGTCTATTTCAAAGTTGCTAATTAAAAGGTGATTCCTTGATGCTGGTTAAACAACTTTGAGAAACTCCAAGAAGCTTCTGAGAAGTTGTATGTTAGCTGAGGGTAAGCCTTAACAGTGGTTTTACACTGCTTGTTTCTTCCTATTTGTGTAGATGACGTGCTGTGTTACATCTTCAGTGGTATGTTTACTCAGCACATGCTATAGAAGAGCTGAGTTTCGTTTGTCTTGGCACAGTGGGATTGGTAGCTCCACAAATGGGAGATAAGAATTACCATGGAAGCCAGCCTAAGCAAAAGAGGTCTCTCTGATGCGGCAGTAGTGGACATCAGACCCCTTGTTCTCTTTTAAAAACATCCTTATTAAATTACTTTCTTGGTACATAGCAAGTGTTTAACAGAGAACATTTGTTGTTCACAGCATCAGAGCTGATGTGTGAAGAATGTTTTGGTTCTTTAATTCATACTTTTCCCAAAATTTCTCACAAGAGTTTTCTAGCACTGTGCTGGATGGGCTGGCAGCAATCAAAAGTAGGCTGGATGGAAAAGTCAAAGCTGATAGGTTTTAAGAAGTTTTTAATGTTGAATGTTGAATTTGCCCCTCTCCTATGAAGACAGGCTGAGAGAGTTGGGGTTGTTCAGCCTGGAGAAGGCTTTGGGGAGACCTTATAGCAGCCCTCCAGTACCTGAAGGTGGCCTACAGGAAAGCTGGAGAAGGACTTTTTACAAGGGCATGTAGCGATAGGACACGGGGCAATGGCTTTAAGCTGAAAGAGGGCAGATATAGGTTAGGTATAAGGAAGAAATCCTCCACTCTGAGGGGGGTGAGGCACTGGCACAGGTTGCCCAGCGAAGCTGTGGATGCCCCATCCCTGGAAGTGTTCAAGGCCAGGTTGGATGGGGCTTTGAGCACCCTGGTCTAGTGGAAGGTGTCCCTGCCCATGGCTGAGGGGGGTGGAACTAGATGATCGTTAAGGTCCCTTCCAACCCAAACCATTCTATGATTCTATGATTCAATGAAAATTATTTTACTGTTGTTATATAAAATTATATTAAAAATCAAGATTGAGAGGAATCCAACTCATCATTTTTGAAATTTTGCTGGAAAAAAGTGAGAATGTTTGCTTGGTTTTGGAGCTACTGAAGAAACAGGTTTCAGTTTTTGCCCTGCTTTGATTTCTACAGTCTAGGTATTGATTTTAATACCTGCGAGAATGACCAAATCTGAAAAATAATTATTGCTAGATAGTCAAGAATCCCCTTTTATCTTTCATAGCAGAGTTCAAATTGCTGTTGCAGGTTTCTGTAGAGAAGTGCTCCTTGAGCTGCTTCATTTTCCCTGGATATCTGCAGTGGTGCTGATCCACTCCAGAAAGCTTTGCCATCTTTCACTGTAAACTAACAGGAGCAAATATGTTTATTGGTGTCAGGGGAGAGGTATCTTAGTGCTGCTTGAGGTGGTAGGCAGCGGATGTAAAAGAAATGGATTCAGGAGCTCTGGAAACTTGAGCAGTACTTAAGGCAGAGTCAGCACCAGAGTCCAGCAGCCTGGATGAAATATTTTATTACTGGTCCTTTCTCTGCTTTGAAGCAGGAGAATTGATCAGAAGCTAAGGTCAGAGGGATAACTACCCCATTACAGCTATTGTAAATACATCTAAGTTGAGCTACCAAGGCTTTAAATTTGGTAGCCTTAAAGGAGGTTGGGTTTTTTTGTTTTGTTTTTTGTTTTGGGTTTTTTGGGGTTATTTTGGGGTTTTTTTTGGTGGATCTGGAATGATTGCTGTCAGAGTAAGGACGAAAGTTCAAGTTACCAGCTAAGTTCCAGAGACGCAGCATGTGGAAAGTTAACTTCTTTTTTTCTATGTGAAATAATATCCCTCCTCCTTTTCTCAGGTAATCTACTATTTTCTCTGTCCGTGAAAATAGCTCAGTGTTTTAGCTGCAGTGGTCAGGCACGCTGCAAATAGCCCGGATATAAATATATTGTTTGGAATAGGGTCAGAAATCCTTATAATGATGCCAGACCATTCTGCTGGGGCACTTGGTGGCTGTACCAGTGCCCCCGCACCACAAAGAGACCAGACCTACTGCGCTTGCCTAGCTGCTTCCCCGAGTGGGTTTATTATCCCTGTGAGCAGGTGAAGTGCTACCTATTCCTGATCCGTCTGGGAGGCTGCTGGGAAAGAGAGTAGGCAGGGACGGACGGATGAATTGTCTAGCTGGGCTGGGCTCACGGTCCCTGAGGGGTAGATGCCCTCACATCTGCGTTATAAAAGCCGTACCAAAGTGGATCTCTGGGCCATCTTGTAGGTACTTGGATGGAAGAGAAACAGTCTTCTGTGTCCGCATCAGCAATTCTTAGAGCACTTGCCTTAAATGTAACGTTGTGGTGCAGGCTGCCTTAAATCTGGCCATGCAAATGAAACTAAGCAAGCAGGCACACTAACCCCAGCATTTGTTTTTCTTCAACAGAAAGCAGAATCTACCTGTCTGTGAATTGAGCTGTTGCCTGGATGTGATATAACTTGGAAGTGATCACCTTTTGACCCAGCTTTGCTGTTCTGATGCCGGGTTGCAGTTGTCGGAGTAACCACTATGCTCTTAATGGGTAATTTTCCTACTGCTCTTGTGTATTTAGCTTTATCAGCTGGGGACCTGGCTTTTAGGGGCTTCAAACTGTATTTCTCGAGGGGTGCTTTTAATGCCTTGGATATCATGTTATACAGCTTGTCTCCCTGGATAAATTGGCTGCCTGTTAAAATGCAACTCACTGAAATCTCTAAAGCTGCCACCAGAAGTTTTAATCTTTCAGGCATGATTCTACATGCCATTTCTTCTATTTGCCTGCGAGTGCAGAATTGTTGCGCGTACTTTATTTTTCAAAAGCTCTCTCAAATGTTTTAATCTTTTCATTCCTACTATTTGATCTAGCTTCATGTAAACCTGTTAGACTTCCTTCCAGATGCTGAAGTCCTCTATAATTCCTTTAACCTTTATTTCTTTGGTTTATTCACTCATTGTTGGATCTTAATAAATTGTTTATAATTAATAGTTTATAGTTAATAAATAGTTTCCAAGTTTGGGACAAAGAATGCAGGGGTATAGGGCATCTCAACAGAGATCTGTTTTCAGCTTGTGTTTTTCAGGTACAGTGGGAGCTTGCTACACCATGCTCCGCCGTCTCAAGCCTGACCTAAGAGACGAGTTAAGAGGAGAAATAAAGATTTATGTATTTGCACTGAATAGGTGCACCAGTGAAACGGCAGAGCCTTGCCCAAGGCCTTTATAGCCTGGATTAGGCATAAACACAGTTTCGTTTTATGGGCACTTGGCCTTCAGCACGCTGCTGCTGTAGTCAGTGTCACTAGCGGTTGTATGTTACAGTGTGATTGCCATCCTAATGAGAGCACCTACTTTCCAAGGGCCATAATCTGGCCTTTATTAGATTGTGACAGACATGAATCAAGTGATCTAGAGGTGAAAAGATATTTGCTACTACTTAAACCTTTCTCTTTTGATGACTTCAGGAGGCTTTGGAATTTCAAGACATTTTCTCCCTCTCCCCCCCCTCCCCTTAGCAGGCAACCGTATCACTCTTCCTTTAAGTTTCACAGCAGCCTGACCACAAAGGAATTATTTCATCTTCGGTCTGTGTGATGTGCACAGCACAGAGATTCCTCATGCCCTTCTCTTTTAACCCTGTGTGGCATATGTACCATTCTGAAAGAAAGCTTCTCTCGGACCCTTTCCTCGTAAAATACTGTCAAGTCATATGGATTGGTGTCGTTGCCTCTCATTTACTATTGATTCAGCAGCTGTACTTTAAGATAACGAAGACCGAAGTAGTCCCTTTAACAGCAGCTGGTAACGAGAGTGTTCCCTGATGAAAGTTTTGGTGTGGGTAGATGTAAAACAGGAGGAGTCGCTTTTGTAGGTATTTATGGCACAGTTACAGGAAGTCAATCAAAAGAATTACCCGTGTCAAGAGGGTATATAGAAAACATACAGCACCTGCAGGTCAGAAGGGACACTAACTATATCTATGAATAATACCTGTAGTACTATAAAAGTAATAAGGTTTTATTCATTGAAGCATCAGGTTACTATTGCAAGGATCTCAAAAAAAAAAAAAAAAATCTCATTGCAATCATGGCATCATCTGTCTGGAGAAATTCGGGATAGTAGATGCTAAGAATAAGCAGTTGTAAAATAACCAGTTGCAGTTCACAGTGGGACACGGTGCCATGAGCTGTGGGAAATGATGAGCTATGGGAATCTACCTTCAAAGTTAGTTTGCGAGGCTCGTGTCCCTGGCTCAGTTTGATTGCTCTGATGAGGGCTTTCTGCAAACAGATCCTCACTCAGTTTACTCTCTCTCATTTGTAACACTATTCCTGCCTTGTTTGCTCCTGGTATGACCACTGGCAATATTGCCCTAGAAACGAACAACAGATTATTTTACTTTGAAAATTGGAGTGATGTTTAACTTTTCTTTCTCTCTACTTTTATTTTATGGAACATACAGAAAATGTTAGTATTTCTTTGTGAATTGTTACAGCTGGCTATTTTTACAGCTTCTTTAGTTAGGGTTTTTTCTCCTTTCTATTTCGCAGAGGTGAACCTCATCATGAGTAGTTCTTACATGATCTATTCAGATTCTTCATCTTGTTTTACTCAGTGGTTGCAACTGTTGATTTTCAATCTTAGATGAAAAAAACGTACATTTACATTAAAAATTACAGTATTCTGCTCATTAAAAGGAGCCCATGTCCTTTTCTTTGGGTCTGCACATAAAAACTTCAAAACCACTGGCATCTGTGGATGATTATCACTAAAAGTATGTCTCTCCCCCACGGCAAAGTTTCTATATCCCCATAGGTAGCAAGCGCTCTCAGAACACGGTACTGATCTCCGAGACGTGCAAATCAGGAGTTTGTCCGCAGAACCCCCACTCACCCGGCCTGTTCGGACAACGGCAACGCAGCGTCGGTAGCCAGTACACCTCGGTCATAGTGTAAGTGAGCATTTCCTTCTTAAACGGTGCCTAGATGTCAACGGGACAGCCAGTATCTATTCCAAAGAATTAGTGGATACTAATTTTTGTAACCAATGCACAGCTTGAAACACAGGAATGAGAATTAAATATAAATAAATGTGAGAATTACATCTAAATAACAAACTGTGCTCTGGAAATACGTTTAGATCCTGAAGACCATTAGCTTTATGGGAGGTATAGGCTTTTCATTTTCCATTGAGACTGTGATTTTAGCTAGAGCTTTGAATTGTTGCTCTACAGAAATATTATCTCCTCAATTCAGGATTAATCAGTTATTTGATTTCTTAAAAACCCTAGAAGCGAAACCAAATCCCTTTCTATATTTCTTCCGTAGTCAGTATTTTCCAGTGTTACTAATTCATTTGCATTTTTCTGTGCTTTAAAACTAATTTCCCCTGTGTTCTACTCTATTTTTATCTGCTCGATATTAATCCAGCTACGATGATTGCGAAGTCTGTAGAATCAGGTGTGAAAGTAAACAACTTCACATTGTCAGTGTTGTTTACAGAGCCGATTATCTTGTCCTAGAAAGTAACTTAGTTCTGAGGTGCCGATTGCTCTCCCCACCGCCATGCCTTCCGCGTGGCCGGCTCCTTACTCTTATTCCCTGTTCTTTAACAGTAAGATTAATTTCTGTCCTGTTCTTGTTTCAGAGACATCCTCTGTCAGGAGCACGCTCCTATGACCTGCCAAAACTCTGCCGAACTGAAGACTTTTTTCCCTATGAACTATGTAGGTCCTAAGTATCAAAAGAATTCGTTTTTGACTACCAAAAGGTTTTTAGGAAAGGCCGCGTGAGTTTATTCTTACAGTTCGTACTTTTATGACATTAGGAAGAAGCAACCGTTACATTTCAGATCTTTGGTTAGCACTTCTAAGGGAAGCTAAAAATTTCTGACCATATTGTAGCTATATGGAGGTTGGAACATTTATTCTAAGAGTTGATCACAGTAGTTTATACTTACTTGATAAGCTTCCTAAATCAATGACGAAAATGTACAAAAACTCACTTTGTTTACCTTCACATTTTTATACTTAAAATGACCAGAATGTTGAAGTGCTGCAGTATAGCACGTTAAAACTGTCAAGTAATGTGCTAATACTGCCAGCTTCACAAATGCACAAATGCTCAGATTTTACAAGAGAACATGAACTCAGTGTCAAAATTCTTAAATTCAATAAACTGCATGTGGCTGAAGCTTCCAGCACTCTTATTTCAACCTAGGAATAGGGTTTTAAAAACTGTTGTGTAATATAACTTGAATGGTATAAATAAACTTGCTGTTATGGACCTTTGGGTGTTCAGTTTTGTAATGCAGATGCTGTTTAGCCAGGACCAGGAGGAGCATCGTTTTGTTCATCTCTGCACCTGTAGGTTGTTTTTTTTGTTGGTTTTTTTTTTTTTTTTACTGCAAAATACATCTAGGTAAACAAAACCCACTCAATTCTCTGAATAAGGAACATTAGGAAGAGGCGGCTATAGACTTTTCAGATGATTGGCTTTGCATACAGTACAATAGGGAGAAATAGAAATAAATGCTCTTGTTTTAAAAATACCTGTGGAAAAACTCAAGATGGAGGACCCAATGCAAATTCTGTAAAGGGGAGGGGGGGGAAAGCTTATGGTGAAAGTAAAGCTACATGGCTTTGAGTAACCATGGAGACCAATGCTTTTCTGGTGCAGAAATAAATGAACTCAACCTTTTCATATTTATTAGTGGGACTGACGATGAAAGATGAAGTTGAATTAAAATATGAAGCAACAGAAGACAGACCTAGTCAGTGTCTCTGCCCCTGCAATGCAGGTTATTGTAATGGATTATTACGAATGAGCCGGTATTACAGAGGCAAATTAGTTATGAAAGGAACAAAATACTCCCAGTTATACCAACCTGTTTATCCAAATAGCAGCTGCTTTATTGCCAGAAATGAAGAGATATGTTGCACACAACATATTCCTGAAAACTTTTGGTTCTGATAAAAATTGAAAGAAACTTGTTTTAATACCATAGCAGTATAGGAAACAGATGTACTACAAAATGGTAAACTGTTAACTGTTAGTGTGCTAATGGATATTTGAAACCTACTCATTTCTTGGTGGCAAGAATGATAGAATTTTCCTAGAAAAATACCGGGTGAATATTCAGGTTTCTGTCTTGAAAAACCATGTCAAAGGGTCAAATATTAATTGGCAAGTTCCTGCTACAGAAATGTTACTGCTGAACAGATGCTGGCAGCATTAAATGTCATTTGAACTTTCAGTAAGATTAAGAGCTTGTGAAATAAAACTTCAATGCAGGTATGTCTGCAACATCAAGTAAAAGGTTTTTGACTGAGTAGAAATCCTAGCATAGATAAAGGGTTAAGTCACAGTACCCAAGGGAAAATGCTGAGATTAAGTGTGACTTTAGCGTCTGATGCACGGGATCGAAAACGAGGAGTTTAGCAAAAGCTGTCTGTCTGTCCCTGCTGGAAAATGTGTTCTGTCTGCAGGAAAGCTTACTGGCTGTAGCTGCGCTTCAGGGCTGAGGGCGAGGGGATGGGAGGAGAGGAGCGCACTGAGAAGGACAAAAAGCACTCGTTGGGCCACCGCGCCTCGGCTGCAGGTCAGCGCAAGGACCGGCGCTTCCAAAGAGCAGTTATTACAAGCCCATATGAACATCCGTAGAAATAAAGCATCACGTAAAATGCAACTACCCTTAACAATCTCAGACTGTCAGGTATTGTCAAAAGTGACACCGCAGGTCACACCAGCTCCGAATGAGTTTTTGTTGTACAAAGCTGTCTTGTGTCTAGAAACACCGCGTATGCTAATCACCTCCTACTTCATTCTCAACTGTTACAACCTTTGGATTTCAGATGGCGTATTTAAGATGGGAAACACTTAGCTTTGCTGCAATTCAGGTAAACTGGCTGAAACAAATTCTTTAGGGAAGAGGCTTAATGGTCTTCCTGCGCCCTTGCGCTGGCCAAAGCCTGGACAGACTAGTGTCTTCAAGGTCTTCCGCCCAAGACGGCAGAAAAATGTAGGTGTCAGCTTGAGCTGGCTACTCTGCAAGCACAGCTGGCACGTTTCTAGAGTTCTGCCACACAACTTCAGTCATGTCTGTAAAAACCATCTAACTTCCATCCCATACAATTACAATGCTGTGATAAGTTAAGATTATGCAAACTGGGTTTAAGGATCCTCCAGTTTTATTGGGCTGTTTACCTCTTCTGCTTTTTGACTTCCTCAAAAAATGTGTGGTCAGCCTCAAATCTAGAAAGGAATTCTTGCCTAGGCGAAAATCCAGATTTGAAGAGTAACTTATTTGAAATACCAGAAAGTTTATACCAAAACTTAAAACAGCCACCCTCAATCCTTCTTGACAGTCCTGGTAAGACAGACTACTTTTGTGCAAGACCTTTAATTTAATCACTATATAAAATGGTATTTCCTATAATGGAATTTTCTGGCAAATGAAGCATTTCTAGAGTTCAGATTTCATAGTCTTACTATTCACTGACTACAAACAGATCAGAAGTTGGACACTTGACTTTAACTACAGAGTTCACTAAAATTAACCTTACCCGATATTGAGACAAATACGATGCAGATTCATAAGACGATACTCCATTTTTTATTTCATTGCTTAACAGATAAAGGTGGTTGTACTACCATTAAATTGTTGGGCTTTAAGTTTTTAAAAAATTTATTTGCAAAATCCCTTAAGGCCTAGACAAAATGACACAAACCAAATTCTGAAATGGCTGAAGTTTACAGACAGCAGCCTTTGTGAAATAGAGCGGCCTACAGAGGGAGAAAGGAACATAACCAAGTTTTCTTAGCAAGGAATAACCTCTTCTAGGACTTTAAAGGCCTGGGTTTGGTTGCCAAAGAGATGACCAACCCACTGACACCTAAAATGGTCGTTAAACTCTCAGCTGATTTACTCAAAAGTTATTTTAAATGAAATAGTTCAGAAAGCCTGCGAACAAAATGAGTTGAGGCTCAAGTTTTCTTTTAAGGCAGCGAAACACAGGGAGCTCTTTTGCTGATGTAAATGTCAAAAGTATTTTTCCTGTATTGTTTGTAAACTGTATCTTCTACCACTTGCGTGCATAACTGGGAGCCAGTCCAACTTCCACTCAGTTAAAAAAGCAGAACGAAAGCACGTCTCCCTTCTGTGAAGGGGGAAAGGAAGAACAGGACAAGTCTAAACCATCTTCATCCACAGGTGACTCTCTTCGGTCATCACTTCACCCACAGAAGGAGTTCAACAAAACCCCAAAATGCTCATTCCAAAGACTGGCAGCAGCACGAGTTCGTTGCAGAACATGAGAGCACGCACATATTCTTGTTTTCGGCTTCTGCAGTGGCTTGTTAGTTATACCAGTGGAAGGTACAGTTTATACCTACCCAGGACTGCTACAGAGATACCTACATGTTTTCTCAAGATCTGTGAAATGGTTTTGCTGTTCAAAATTTTGACGAGCACGGAACTATTCCCTCCTTTACAACATCAATGAAAATTTCACAGGTCAATTTAGTTCTTGTAAAGTATCAAAAAGTAGGTACTCCGATATTTATTAGACATATGCCCAAATCAAACTCATTGCTCCAATTAAAGAATAGTTTTGTTCTCATCACAGTTAGATTCCTTTCAGTAAATTATTAACACACCGAGGTTTTGGTTTTGCGGCCGTCTGTTGCACTGCACACTTGCCAAAATGCAGGACTGGTTTGACCAAACCAACCACAAATTTTAACAAACTTTTTTTTTTTTTTTAAAAAGTATTCAGATTACATTTTCTTCAAAGCCAAAACAAGTCTGTAGCTTGCAAGGCACGCTCCTTCGTGTTTAAGTGGTAAGCATTCAAATACCTTCGCTATCATTTACCCTCAATACGTAGCACTTCAGAGACGTAGTTCTAGATAACTTTTTAATATGTGAAAGTGATCTCCATTCATATAAGTACAAAGGGATGAAAAATGCAAGTAATTCATAGACCTTGTTTCTCCAGGATGCAGAACAAGCAAATCACTACAATCCTATTTATAAATTAGTGTTCTAGAATGCTAAATAGTAAAGACAAATTCAGCCAAAGTTAGTTCTGTAGGATTTTCAATATCCTTGAAGGAGATCTGTCTATTCTGTAAGAAAGTACTATACAGACATGCCTCAGCAGAGCTGTTGCAGCTCTCTGGGGAAGGAAAAAGAAAAAGAAAGAAAGAAAGGAGGAGGGGAAAAAAAAAAAAAAAGAAAAAAAAAGGAATGAATGCAGCAAGGTGGGATTTACCAAACAGGAATGTAGCACTTGCATGTAATAAAGCAAATATTTACATTAAGCACAATACAGCAATTTATTTAGATGCTTAAATGAAGAATACAAAGGGAAATAAAGATCACAAAATTATACATACTACAACAGTGTGTCATATATTAGATGGTATAAATGAATACAACACCTTGTTGGTGTTAACTAAAGATAAAACTAAATATTCAAAACGCAGCACTTTTGTTTCAGTGTGCTGCTTCAACACAATACACTTTTATACAGATCTAAAAGGTGTCAAAATTAGTAGCTGCAAATTTGTTTCTTGCATGTGATTTTTCTTTTTTAGCTTAAAAGATTTCAGAAAATGGCTCTGAAATACGTTTGTCATCAGTTGTAATGTCAAGGATATTCAGAACAAGAAAATTCTATAATACAATAGAGTCCAGATATATTTTTTTATGTTGCTGGCCTCTGTTTTGAGATTGTACAAGGTTATGTGCAAAAACTAAGTTTGTCAAAATTCGTACTATAGCAGTTTCAAGCTTTTGCTAGGTAAACTAGATACAGCATTTATTACACAGCAGGGCAACACTAAAAAAGAGAAACAAATCTATGATGGGTACACAAGAACAATTTCATAAGCTTCACTTGAATAGGTCTAAAAGACTGTACAAATATACATTTCAACTATTCAGAATGATACATGAAAAAAATCAATTTCCCCATAGTCTACTATACACGTTGAACTGGTAGCTTGTATGGTTGGCCCTACACTACCATGTGAAAAAGGGTAATGTTTAAAAAGACATACAACTGAACATGTACAAGAGTGAAAGAAATGTTGAAAATGCAGATAAAATAAACCTCTGCTTTTCTCCGTGTGCATTCTGGAGCCACCAGCTTATCTGTTTTCACATTAAGTTACTGTGCTCATCCCAGCAGGTATTCTCAAGCAAGATTCGCCAACAGCATCCTTAAACAACCACCGGAATAACAGTGGCCACAACCACCGCACACCATGACCTAGCACTCGAAAGGCAGTACCAGTTAGAATTTAAGCTTAGCAGTCATACTGAAATGAAAGTGTTTAGACAGTTGTGGAGTGGATCACATTACTGACACTTCTGAATCGAGCAGCTTACGCTTGCTGGCTACTCAGCTCCACGCCAGTTAAGCTGCTATGCATTGGTTCTGCTACTCCATCAGTCACACTGTCAAACTGATCTCCATCCTCACTGTCAATTGTGCTATTCTGCCATTCCATCTGCTGATTTGACAAGCTCTCCTCAATCTCTGTTGCATTTTTCCACTGTGACTGGTCCTTAGACCAAAACTCTTCTACTTTTCCATAGGAACGATTCTTCCACTTTGACTGTTCTTCATCACTTTCAGATCCGCCCCCTTTTGTCTCAACAGTCGGTTTACTGCTACCAGCATCTTCACTTTGGGAGGATTCATCTGTCCACGCTTCTGGCTTTACTTCCGATGTATTGTCTTCAAAATCCGAAACCTGCTGAGAACCAGGCCCACTTTCAGACTGTGAAGCTCCATCTTTCCATTCAACAGCATCGTCTTGATCATCCTGATCACCTTCGCTATCTGACACATCACCTACCAGTTTTGCTGGTTCTTCAGCAGAAATAACCTCTTCATATTTAGAGCTCTCCTCTTGTTTTTGATCAGACTTCTCTGGAGACTGTGACGTATTTTCTTCAATGATTTCCTTGGATATGCTGTCCTCTGGATTCTCCGCTATGCTATCAGAAGAGGTTTTCCCACCAATGTCAGAAATACGCTGACCAAATGGACTACCGCTCTCATTGTATTCCTCTTCTGTATTTTCATAGCTGTCTGAGGAACTTTCATTGTCTTTTTCTAAGTTTATTTTTTTATCAACAGTCTTACTAACATTGACTCTGGAGTTCTTTTCATCGTGGTTTTCAAACAGCCATTCAGCATCAAAATCCATTTCATGTTTAACCTTGTTTAACTCTTTCATATTGAAACCAAGCAGCACGCCAGGCTTGTATTTTTCACAATCCCTAACACATTTCTTTCTTTTGTTACTAAAATGAGATGCAATATCAGATTTCCATAGCCACAAACTGGCAGCCAGTTTTTCAATCTCTCTCCTAGTGGGATATGGTTGCTTATTAAAGTATTTTGTAAGAAATGTTTTCCTGGCTTCATAGGAATCATCTTCGTGACCCTTGGGGTCCAATGCTAGAACTACAGGTTCTTCAGGCTTCTCCTCAAAGGCAGAGGGGGAGTCGTCATCATCCATTTTCCTTTTCTTCATTAGCGAGAATTCCATGTGTTCGTAAGTACGTTTTACGGGTGCTGTAGCTGGGGACTGACTTAGCCGAGACGACGAAGTACCTTTGTCCTGGCCATTCTGAGTCTTCCCAACGCCTCTGCAGTGGACAAGGTGCAGTGTTATAGTTGAGGCAGTCATGTTACTAGTATATACACCAAGGCAATGAATGCATTTGTAGGTTAGCTTTTTCTCAACCGGATGAACTGTCTGAATTACTTGATGCCTCTCCCGCAGGTGATGTGCAAGCGCATCAGAGATGGGTCCTTTTAGGATTGAAAAGCACAGAGGACAGAGAGTTTTCCCCACATCCTTCTTGTAGGGAACTGCTGCTTGTGGAGAACTCTTTACAGGTACATCAGACTTCTCCTGGGTTTTCGGCTGTGGTTTTGGAGGAACCGGGGGAGTATTTTGAGCATGATAAGCTACAGATTCAGCAGGAGCATCTCTCAGGTTGTAGGTGGTTACAAGAAGATGTATATTCGTGTGACTACCCTGCTGCAACGTCAAGTCAAAGGTTAGAGTGGAATCGGTTTTAGGTCCCATTTCTTCATCAACATGAACCATTCGCATGTGAGCAGCCATCTTTTCAACGTCATTGAAGGTTGAACGGCAATACGGACAAGACAGACCATGTATTAACATATGATTAAGCAATGTATCAGTGGGTAAATAGCGATTACAGTATAGACATTTGCTAGTGAAATTGTGTATTTTCATTATATAGTTAGCTACTGCAGGCACCTTTTCAGCCTTGTGCTCCTTTTCAAAGTGGACACTATACACATTTTCAGGAAACAGCTCATTACAGATTGTACAGATTTTCCACTTCTGTGTGGACGATGTATTGACAGCCGAAGGACCTGTAGCAGCTACAGGAGATTTCGAGCCAGACTGACCTAATACTCTTGAAGCTGCCTGTGACTGAGATAATGACGTCTGTTTCAACTGAGCTGAGGAAAGAGAAGACGAATTGGCAGACTGAAGAGAGTATCTTGCCGAGGCCTGCGATCTCTGTTCCCCTCCAAGAGTATAAGGCCTTCCATTTCCACTTGCTGAAAACTGTTTCATTGTTTGTGACTGTTGTGGAATAGAAACTGGTGCATTACCACTTAAGTTTAGCCTTCCCCCTGGCTGACCAACATAACTTGGTGGTACCGATTTGACTCCATAATTGTTTTGTTGTAGGTGAACATTTGACATCATATTCACTCCTGCGGAATTTAATGTAGGCTTTGGTATAGTGAGTCTGTTCATCATCTGTTGTGATGAAAGAGATCGAACACTTCCAGGGGAAAGGGGACCCATCCTCTGAGGGAGTCCCATAGGCTTTTTGTCCTGTGGTTTTGGAGCTATTAGCATCAAAGGTTTAGATCGTGGAACCACTACGTTAGTGTGACCTATCATTGCTGTTACCTGGTATCCTATACGTTCGTGGTCTTCGATAACATGCTGTACTAAAGCTTCGTATGATTTCGGCATAAAAAGGCATCTTTTGCAGTGAATACTACCCTCCTCTCGGGTACTGGAACTTAACGGAACTGCACCATTGAGTGACTTTTCACCTCCCTTCGCTACGTAAGGAGCAGCAACATGCTGAAAATGTTCCCTGTAAATGTGCTTTCTAACTATTTCGTACAGAGGATCTCGGTAAGTGCACTTCTTACAGTAATAAACAGCTTGTTCTACACTGTCAGCCTGCTTAGGTTTAAGGCTATCATGTTTGTTTTTATCTTTAAAAGTGCTGATGCCTCCACTTGGTGTATTGGCATTTGGAGCATGAAATATTTTAATGTGCGTTTCCAAAGTCTTTTTGTCCGCATTGAAAGTACAGTAAGGACAATTAAGGAGAATCCTATTTTCAAAGTCTTCACTATGAACATTCCGGAAGTGGCTTTTGTACGCTGAAAAGAACTTCGAGGAAAATGGACATGCACTGCAGCAAAAGGGCTTTGTCCGATAGTCCTTAAAACAAAGAACAAAGCAGAAACTAAACATCGAACAGCAGTTTTTAGAACAACATCATCCATGATCTTCTCTAAACAATGTTTCTAAATAATAGTCTCAAAACCCACTGCAACAGTCTCAATCCTTTGGATTAATTTCTTCTCTCCAATTTTTGGCCTGCAGATCAGACCCTAAAAAGTTTATCATCCGAACATACATGTGGTGTGGTGAGTGCCAATTCAGAGGTCCCTCAAGAGTTTAGCCATAAACTCAGCGTGCAAGGCTAAATCATAAGCAACTTTGTCCACCGGTCAAAAAGCCTCATTCCCTGCAGCTGAGCTGCACCAAAAAGTTCACTGTAAGCTCATTTCCAGGGGGAAAAGGCAAGCATGACTGTGAGTAGAATGAGACTGTATCCAGAAGACGAGTTACTTCCCATCAAAATCTGCCAAACATTTATGGGTGTAAGAAGGATATGTAACTTCGGCTATTTCAGTGTCTTAATCCCTTACAAACTT
>VZTL01029513.1:2341-19471 GCA_013400535.1 Scopus umbretta
ATCTACCACATCTTACCGTGTGTGTTCATGGAAAACCCAGACATAATGGAGTTCAAGAAGTCTTAAGGTCCACGAGATCTGGTGGGTTTTTTTCTGAAGTAGGGAAGAGGCATAAGGGTTTTTTCCAGGGCATGAATCTGTCATGGGTTTAGGTATGTTTCACCTCAAAGAAGGGGTAAAACACAATACTGCATTTGTTTCTGCAATGTTGAATAATTTATTGGTTGTGCAGTGCTTTTGATGGGTACTTTTTTTGCTTAGCCTAACCAACAAAATTCAGAAAATTCCTCATCTACACTGAAACTTTTTAGGTGACCCTGATATTCCTTGCTCTTTTTTGAGCAAGGCTCAAGCTGAAAATAAATAGAGGGAATATCTGTTTTGAGAGTTAAAAGATCTGCTCCTGGGAACCTCCCAGTGTACTGCTCTCCATGGGGCATGGCAGGAAGCAAAACACTAAGTAACCAAGGGAGATGACTCCATCTTGCAGATGCAAGAGCCTGAGTGCCGAGAAGAACTAGAGGTCTGGGGGTTGACAGAGTTCTAGTTCTTAATTATTGCTTTCAAACCATTTCAAATCTGCATTATTTTTTTAAGTCTAGGCAACAGATTCCTTTATAAAATTAGTATAGACATCTATCTGAAAATTGTTGACATTATTAGATACCATCCTACTGACAACAGATTTTTTGCACAATATTTCCAAAATGAGATAAAGATTTATTTCCTCCCTAGGGTAAGCAAACTTTTTTCAGGGGCCAAGACTGACTACATTGCCAGGATAGAGAGTTGAATTAAAATAAGAGTAACCAGGTTTTGGCTGTCGTCATTTCTTGCTACTTAGTCTACAGCTGAACTTGAGAAGGAAGAACAGTTCCTATCCTTTTGTGTTTGTGTGTGCTGTCCATGATTAAAGTCTCATCTCAACTGCTACAGCAGAAAGAACATGAGATATTTCCAGGACTCAAATATCACAAATGAAGGGAGGTTCGTCAGAGAGTTCTTGCAACTGTATACTGATACCTTGGTAATTTTTGTCAATGTAAAAATATATACATACATGTGTATATATGTGTACATATAGTTGGAATATGGCTCAAATCTAAAGCATGACCCGGGATTTGGGCAGTAGAATACAAGGAGCTAGGGGTGGGGCGTGTCACTTTGCTCCATGTTGGTGGGAGGGATGTGTCCGCCAAAGGAAGAACTCTGAAGACCATTCCTAAGGAGAAATGCTGATGTTTTCCTGCCTCCTTAGCTTCCCTTGGTATCCTTTGTTGTTGTTGTTATTCACCCTCTCAGCTCTTAAAAGGGGGGTGTTCTTCTGTCTTGCCATGTTTTACTGGCATTCACAAGTAGCAATGAAAAGGTTTCCTATGTCAGCACTCCACTCCTCTCACATTCCCCCCGACTCGCCCCTGCCCCTGAGAATTCACATTTGCTGCACACACCCCCCTGGGAGCTGAATTCTGACAAGTATTTAGCCAATTTATAATGATGTTAACAAAATAAGGATTTTTCCTTAAAGTGCTTTCCATGAAGTATTTACTTGCTTTCTAAATGCAAATTTAAGGTCCATGTTCTGTTTCACAGCAAGGAATGACAACATTTGTCATTGGTATTTCTAAGATAGTATTTATGCTCTGTGCTGTTCAGCTTTTCTGTACTATTAACTGAGCTACTTCAGTGGGTACACTTGCAGTAACTGTTCTTACTCCAACTGCATACACTGTGCTTGATAAATCTGTTACCTGTAATGTGTCGGGGCATGTGCCAGAGCAGCAAACCCTTGGAAGAAAGATACAGCGGCAGTAATGAAAACGCCATATACTAATAGTACCATTATTTGTACCTGTAACACACTTGCTTTTTGTCATCAAGAAAAGCATGTCCGGTTTGCATGTATGAATGAAGCAACAAAAATCCCATGATGCTTCATTCTTAAACTCTCACTTGACACAGTTTTTGTGGTTTTTCTAGGCTAATTTAAAGAGAGAGATCTTTGTTATGGGTAAACCTCCACGTAGCCCAGTGATGACTAAGAGATCCTGCAGCTCACCTGTCAGAGGTCACAGCTATTCACACAGGGTATGGTACTGGGTGCCCAGTGAGCAGTAACAGCATTTCCACAGACGAGGAGCTCAGTGTCCAGTCTTTCAGTATTTTGCTTTTGCCCAAGTGTCTCAACACTATCAGTATGCTGTGTTTCCTTCCTGTTGTGCCTCTGTGCTATGTCTGAATGAAGCCAACAGGTCTGCGTGTGCCAAAACTTATTTTATAAATCCATTAGTGTATTGTACCTCTGCACTACGGCATAGTATTTCCAGTGCTACAAGTTGTAAGAGATCTAAGTCCTTTAGATTTAGCCTGTTTGGTTTTTTTCCAAATTACTCCTCTTGTTTCAAAGTCTTTCTAGTTTATTAAAACTACAGCTTCTAAGAGTCAAAAATTTATACTTCATTGCCTGCATACAGGCTTTTGTATACACGTTGAATTCTTGGTTTTGAATCCACGTCCTCCTTTTCAAAATGTTTTGTTACTATTGTAACAATACTATACTATACATTTTGTTATGTTCACTCAACACTGTGCTCTTTATCCAATTACTGTCATACTCTTTAGCCTTTCCCTTCATATCTGTAATATAACAGTAACATAATTGTAACAATTTTACCTAGCCAGAAACTCAGATTGTTTAGAGTTTCCATGTGTTTGGCTCCGAAAAGCGATCTAAATTGCAGGGGGGCGTAAACAACCTAAACTATATGAGAGTAAGAATTTACGGGTTATGTTTTATTTTCAGTTTAAGACTGAATTATTCTCTGCATTGATTTCTTAACATTTGGCTCTTAAAACTGATAACAAGATGATCTGTTTTCCATGGTGTTGCTGCTGATTTTAGGTTATCATCTTTTTGGCGGTTCCCTTTTTAAAATTTGAATTTTATCTTAAGACACGCAGGTTTGTGTAACTTTCAAAGTCTTGGCTTTTTGGCAGGCCTCTGTTTACTACCAGGTATGAGGGGACAGTGCTTTCTTCATCACTAAAGAGAGACAGTTCAATCATAGGAAGGCCAGGATTCTTGTAGCAGCAGACCAAAGAAAGTCCAACTGAGAATAAGATCAATAAAAAAGGGATTAAGCCCTAGTTTAATCTTGCTTGTTGTTCCAAATAAATGGCATGTAATCAATATATTAAGATGAATGTGTTGGTCAACGTTTTATGCATTTATGACTTTAATTCCAAAACTACAAAAGCACAAATAGTGCACCTAATTTGCATGTTCAGAACTATACAGTACCATTATATGCAAGTGCATATCAATCATGCATGAAAATCAGGTGTACAACTGGGACCATTGACTTGATTTTTTAATGTTTTAGGTCATACAATTTTTCCCAGGAAACGGGATAGCGTAGTGAACTGAGTTGTAGTTGGAAACTAGAAATCCTAAGCACCAAGAGCTACCCTTAGGGTGATGCATGTCATGATATCTCTTGAGCACGATAAGCCAGACCTTGCAACAGTCCCCACTTTAGCCAGTGCCACTGTATGTGGGAATGAGAGCTTAGGGAAAGAAAACAGGGAGAAAGCTTCTTGATGTCAGCTGGGCTACTATTGAGGAATGCATTGGGATAGGAGGAATGCACTGGGATAGAGCAAGCGTTTCAAGGTCCCCCTGTTCAGACATAGCACAGATTACTTCACCCTAGTTTTCCCAGATTCTAATTCTGTCAAAGTTTTCTCTGTAGCAATAACACAGAGTTGAAAATCTTCATTCACCTTGGCTTTCTATCATCTGTTTCTACAGTAGTTAACTAGCAATAAAACATTTTGAAGCACTAAAGCATATGCAGAAAAAGAAGATAATACTGACCTACCTAATTCCTTCCTGGCTTGGTATATGTTCAAGGCATTAAATCATTTGTAGTATTGTTAGGACATTTGATTTTTATTGTTTGCAAGAAAAATCCTTAACCTCAGTCAAGTTCTCTTGCATCTCTGACTATCTTTGGCATTCAGCTCAGTTATGGACCTGATGCAAGGTTAGCAGAGAATAAGGTCAGATTCCAATCCAAATACCAAGCAATCTGCTCAGTGGAATATTCTCTTCTTGCTTGACAAGCCAGCTGTTGAAGGGGGTTTACTGAGAACTGAAATGTCTAATTTGTAATCTTTATTGTTGGATTCTTCAGTAAAAGTTACCTATCTTTCTTGTACACTGGCAGAGGAGAGTTAAATGAGGGAGAGAATAGAGTCAAAGAATACAAACTAATTTTTTTTTGGACTTCAAAAACCTCTTTCCCACCTAGTTGTCATTAATATAAATAAAAGTTCTATAATCTACCTGCCTGCATCTTTAGGCACCTTTTTAAAATTATACTCTACAGACTGTAAAGAAGCAGCAAATGTTCACAGTGTTTTCTGCATGTACACATACAAACATGATGAAAAGAAATTTAACTACTTCAATTTCATCTGGAGATGCTGGGAGGGGGAGAAAAAAAAAAAACACAAACACAAAACACAGTGCATTTTAACATTCAGTTGATAACATCAGGCTGTGGGTTGTTTACCATGGCCTTCTCTCTTTGAAGACTGCATCATCTTCAAGAGTAAACTGAAACAAGATGAACTGAAATAGTCAAACCTGGGAAAGAGAGAACCATGGAGTGGTAAGGCAAATCCTGTGGCTTCAAGATCAGATTGCAGTTTACTCAATTCATGAAAGAAAGTGCGATGAGCTGTGTTTGAAAGCCACGCTCCTAAAACAGATAAGGTTCCCAGACTTGTATCAGACTGCCAGTCTCTACAGCACAACTATAGGGCATCCTCAGTCAACAGAGGATTAAGTTAGTTAACCTTAACCCTAACCTAACCCTAACCCACATCAAGAGCTCTCCCAAGCAGCTCTTCCTGCACTGTTTCTGGCCCCAGCCGGATTCTATTCGGTATAGGTCAATGTCTTTCTAAGCAGGATATGGTTTCTGTAGGAGGTTAGTATTTTTCATTTCTGTTGTGTCCAGATTTGTTGGGTATTAGTGGTGGGTAGTGCTGCATTAAGAAGGAAAGTAGTTCCTTTCATAAAGCTTTGCACTGGAAATACAAACTACTTTTTCCTCTGAAGTAAATATGTTGATTGTTATTTTTACACAATTACATGCATTCTTTCAAAAATGATTTCTGCTCTTTGCCTCCCAACAGCCTGCATGGCTTTGTGTTCCCCCTTGAGATGAAACAGAATGAATTTAAGCCTAGCATGTTATGCCTGCCAAGTTAGTACTCTGTGTGTGTGTGTGTGTGTGTATAATGTAAATCGGTATGTTGTTTATGAATATTCCAAGTTCTGCTATTACGTATAGGAGATTTTATTTCTGCTTATCTAAAAATACACTGCACCCAAGGAATGTATAATGTTCATCAGTTGCATCTGATTTTTCTAATGTTATTTCTGTTTCACAGTGAAGAGACAGCAGGGTTCTATTCCAACTTTCTACTCTACTATAAATAGAATGGACTGTTGATAAAGTTCACAGTTTTGTTTTAGTTTTTATGATGTCCTCCAAAAATCAGATCTTTAAACCGGTCAAGATTCTGTTGCTTGCCGAGTCTCTTAAGAACTTGCCGTGAGCTGGGGGTGGGGTATTGTTTTACATAAGGTAGAATATGAACTCTCAAGCAGCTATGTATCACGCCCCTATCCAACTATTTGGACCTCAGACTATAAATCTTTATTACATTTCAAACAATTTCATTTCAGCCACAGCGCCCTGTGCTTGCTCACGAAAACATACACGGTGGGGGGGAACCGTAAGTATGCTTCTTGTCTACTAAACCAAAACTTAGCATTTAAGCAAGAGCCAGCACATCGTCAAATAATTTGTTAAGGTGCCAAGTACAGTTATGAAGAGTTTTCAGAAATTTACAGATAACCGCGTGGTGCAGGAAGATAGCCAAGAAGGTCCCAGGGGGCAAAGCCTTAATTATTAAATTTACATCATACTCAGACATGCTAACTTACAGTTCTCCATCGTTTATACTTAAAAGGGAAAATAATTGTGTAAAACTAAAGTTTGACTTTTTTTATTCTCTCCATTTTTACATCTCAGTGGAATGCCAATTAAAGATTTAACATTGATTCAGCTCATCTGCTTTACTGACTTGACACAAATTATTCAGAAACAGTTCTGGATGTGAATAGAGAAAAAAAATAACTTGATATAGAGAAAAAAAATAACCTGATAATGTTGATCACAGGAACACAGGCTCACACTTTTTGGCAATTTACATGTGCAATTTAGATACAAGAAAGTCTTTCTGAAAACTGAGGAAGACCCTAGATCTCAAGTCTTATTTTCACAAACCATGTAAGCACTTGGGATGAAACATGTAAGACATGTAAGACTACTTCAGTGCTGACTATTGAAATGTAAGTTTGGTGCAAGATTATTTTGATTCCCTCCCACCGAGTCTTGCACTCCAGTCCTGCTTCAGTGATCACTGAAACCAGTAGCCATTCTTCCTCTAGCATCAGAGCACTTTGGAATATGCCCTATTAGGTGAATTCTCCTAAATGTAACTAAGGCTTGGCATCTAAAAATCCTTAAAAGTTTACCTGTTAGTCACTTGAAGAAATGGCAAGAGAGAAAAGAGGGGCAAGAAGTTGCTGAATACCTATACCACAGAAGTTATATAATGAAAATTTTGGTTTCAATCTCACTAAAATCATTTTTCTGAAGCTCCTGTTGGTTTTGTTGAGCATACTGAAGCACCTAACTGTTTTCTAAGCAATACTTAGATACTAATTTTGTTTAATATAGTTTAGGTAGTTCATGACTAAAGTTATTTATTCCTAAAATTAAAAACACAAATATGTTTATATTGCAAACCAACCATTGTTTGTCTTGAATATGTATTCTCTTAGTGTTGTAAATGGTAGTAGTTTTCATATTTAAGAAATTCCTAGATTAGCAAAGAGAGAATGAAATGACTACAAAGGAGTTGTTATAATGGATTATCTAGAAATGATTTAACATTAGATTTCTAAAGTACAGAGTGTGTTAATTGGGAAGTTTTTGTTAGTGTGTTTGAGTAATTGGCTTGAATCCTATTCATGACACATTACATCTGCAACTCCCGTACCTTTGGAACCTGCATTTAATCAGTTTTGGCATATCATTATAGCTCTGCTTCCCTGGAATAATGATAAGCATGACAGAAAATGTTATTGCCATTTAATTTTTCACACAGATTGTTCTTACTCCTGCTACACAAATTACTGGAGGTAATTGCTTCAATAACCAGTCCCGTTGCATTTTTTTAGTATGATTAAAATATAAAATTAGACTTTTCCAATTTGGGGAGATAACTGCCAGTCATGAGAAATTAAGTTAAAATCTTTTTTTTTTTTTTTTTCTTGGAACAGTGTCTTTTTTTTCTCCAAACCAGCAATGTGGAAAATAAATGTGGTTTATTCAAGATGACCATCATTACACTAAGCCTAGCACCAGTCTGTGTATAGGATTTTCAAATGGGACTTTGAGGAGCAGGAACTTTTTTTACAGAAATTAACATCTCATTTAAGTCATGGAAACTTTGCCTGAATGATACAGGGCTAATGGAAAAATTCAGTACCCATACATCAAAGGGGGAGTTATTATGCTTTTATTGGCAGAAGTGTAATGGCATTAAGGTTTTCAAGTCAGCGAACTGTTGTTAAGAGGAGAAAATGGACATGATTATGTTTCATTTTAATATTGAGAAATTAAAACTATGTCCTTTGTACCATTTCTGCAGTTGTACAATTTCTGCTCCTTTACACACAGTCAGTCATAGATGTTTAGGAAAAAAGGGAGATTCTGACTCTGCAGGACTCACGGGCTTTTGCAGCAATCTTCCCATGGGCTATCAGCCCAAGCACCTTCAGTTCCCCCTATTAAGAGTTTAATGCCATTCTTTCAATTCCAGGAAACTCAGTTAAAAAGCTGACAAGGAATGAAAGAGAATAAATTCAGTAATCTCATAACCTCTTTCCATTTATCCACCTCAGACCCTTCAATCTGCAGCCCCTGGCCAGAGTTGGAGGTACAAGTCAGTCTCTGAATACTGGTGGAGTTTCCATCTGTGCGTCCCCTGATCCAACCCAAGCCTCTCCTTCACTCTCAGAGAGATTGTTTTAATGTACATAACAGGGGCAGCTTTACCCAGGGAAGGAGTTACGGCTGTATGTTTCCAAATAGCCATTACTCTCCACCTTCCCCACAGAGGTAGGCACCTCTTTTACACGGAGAGCTCCTACAGTGCCAAGTCTCACCTCAGGAGTTGCTACTGAGGAGCCCGGGGAGGTCCCCGGTCACAGCGGCAGTGTGTGAGCCGCTCTCCCGGGCTGCCGCCTCCACCGAGCACAGAAGGACGCCCGGCGCCTGGGCTTTGCTCTCCTGGGGCAGAGAATGCCTACACTGGGTTCAGCTTTCCAGAGCTTAAAGGCAGCGCCGCAGTTTTAGGTGCTGACCGTGGCAGCTTAAGGAGCTAGCACATCTACAGACTGCCCTCTAGAAGTCCTCTGGTTTGGCGACTCAACTCTGTAATAATGCTTTTAAAAAACAAACCAACCCACAACACTAGAATTCTGTGTTCAAAGGAACTGATAAAATAAACTGGTTAAGGAGCCATCATACTTGCCTTGAGTCCCCTGTCTGTAGTGGCTGATGAGTTACCATTCTGATAAAGTTTTATTTACTATAATACATACCTAGCCCTGAAGTCCACCAAGCAAAAGAAACCCTTTTCCCCTATATTTGCAAGAAGTGTTACTTATTAGTTAATGTTTAAAGTAGGTCCTTTACTTCAGCTAAGGTGCAAACAACTCTTACTTCTTTTTAAAATGCATCATTTGTCCTATTTAAGGTTTCAGGCTCTATATAACTATACTCCTAGGAACGAAGATGAGTTGGAGCTCAGAGAGGGAGATGTCATTGATGTGATGGAAAAGTGTGATGATGGATGGTTTGTGGGTATGTTTTTTCATTTGGTTGCCTTTTTTTTTTTTTTTTTTTCTTTCCCCCCTCCCCCTGACCTTTGCTGCCCTCTTTGCTTGCTGTCTTTTAAACAAATCCATTTTTGGTATTCAGTGTAATAAACCTGAACCTGGCTTTATCAGGAGAAATCCCAAACAAAATCCACTGAAATTAGTAGGCGATTTTTCACTTGTGTCTTTTGGAATTGACAGACACAAATTGACATGTGCCTCCAGTTTGTTATACAGCACTGTTGCCATTCTCACATGACACAAAATGGACTGTGCATTAGTGCTCTCTTCATAAAGACCAGGTGACGTAAAACTTACTTGCATGAATACATCTACAGCATTGATTGCTTGTAAGAACCAAGAATTACTGAGCAGAGATTCTGTAACTAGACCTAGGTAAGGTGGCTTAATTATTCCATAAACCCTCATGCACACAGTGGCTAACTTAATGGTATAACTAGTCCTCAGCATTTCAAAAATTCAAATTATTTAAATAGACTTGATGTTGTTGAAATGAAATTATTTCTACGTACCAAGTCAAAATTTTAGCACAGATTTTAATTGGGCCTAACAATTCAATCAAATATGGCTCTCTATTTGCTTTTTCTTTCCTGGAATTATAATTTGTTAAAATTCACAAATGAAATTCAAAATAACTTTTTGAAGTTTATCACATAAAGAACTGTAGATATTTCTGTTTGTGCACTACTAAACATAAAAATTTAAAGGCCATGCTTACGTAGTGATCTCCTGTTGTTATTCCCATCTTTCATCTATTGCTTCTAATTTCAGGAACCTCGAGAAGAACCAAATTCTTTGGTACTTTCCCTGGAAACTATGTCAAGAGGCTGTGAATTTTTTTTTTCTACTTATTTACGCTGCATCTCTGCAACACATCTGCATAAAGCTGCTAGAAAACATGCTACGCTGGCCTTCTGTTTTCTTGCTTGCAGTCTCAAATAGAGGCCATCTAGTTCATCCTCATCCCATCCCATCTGCCAAACCGTTCCAGCAGTATTACAGCAACGACCACGGTGCGAATAACTAAGCTTTTCTGAAACAAGAGGAATCCTTTCAACATTTAAGTACTCCCTGCTTTAAAGTCTTTTCGTTTGAAACACGATAGGAAAAGCCTGATGGTGAACTGCCCCAGAGGGTGGGGAGGGGGAGAAACTCTTCTGCATTTGGACGTTGGTGGTACTATCACGAAGTCTGATGGGATTTTTGCAGCATGTATGTAATACAGGGGGAAGTTGCTGTTTACTATTTTTAAAAAAATCATTTTGACTTTCCACATTCTTGTTAGCTTGGCAGCATTTGTTGCTTTCACTTTGCCGTATCACAGGTTTGCCTATTGTACTGGTTTACAATGTATGACAAATTATAATCTAGATTTTTTGCCTGCACTTGTATGTTGTAACATATGCACAGTGATTGTAAAATCTCAAGCAAGCGTAGTGAAAAATGGAAGAACTGCAAGTGTTCTAACGGGTGCAATGGTATTGGCTAAACCTTTTTTTCTTTTTTCCCCCCTAATAAAGCTGTAGTGTTTTCTGTTAAAACGTAAGAAGTGCAAGAGGCATAAAACCTCAGGAAAGAGGCTTTAATGAAGAGACAGACAATAAAATAAGCATAGACAATAATAACAGCTACTGATGTCTGGCATTAAATGGTTATAATCAAAACGTTGTATAGTAAGCAACATGAAATTTGAGAGGTTAGTGTTTTTACGTATCACAGGAATTTTAAGAAGCAAGAAGTAAACAGTGTTAGTGCAAAGGGTTGTTGGGTTGGGTTTTGGTTTTTGGTTTTTTTTTCCTTAACATAGCCACCTGAAAAAAAACATTCACAAGTATCATGTACTGATTTCTTTCACTATATATATATAATGTGTGTTAACAAAACCTGAGTTACACATTCTTTTAGGAATTTAGGACAGAAAGAAAAGAAGTCACAAGTATTAAAACTGATACGTTTTAGAGGTGGATTGTTTTGGGGTTTTTTTTCCTGAATTAAACAAGTATTGTGAAAATACATGTTTTCCGTAAGCAAAGGTAAGCATAAATAGCAAATGAAATTAAGGCACAGGATGATAATTACTATGGCTTTATAAAAATAAAAATTCAGATTTGGTTTCTTCAGCACCTTATAGATGGCAAAAGCTTCTACTACATGTCTCATGGGTAAAGGATTGAAATTATCAAAATGTACGTAGTCTCTGTAGCATTTTGTACATATGTTTGCTTTTTTGTACAGAGCCATTTGGTTGTTGATTTTAAAAAAATTAAGTTCCTTATTTGATCTTTGCCCTCTTCACATACAGAAGATTTCAATGCATTTTTTTTCTTTTCTTGCTCTATTTACCATAAGGACATCTGGATAGTGCAATTCTGTAAGATAGCATTTTATGCAAGATTTTATTAATTAAAATATGGTTTACTAGCCAAATCTAAATGTACATATGTCTTTATTACTGAGAGATGTCATTAAGACAAAGGTAAAGAAACATCTTTGTGCAGCATACCTTTATTATTGCAGATTTCATGGCAAAAGCTTTATATTCAAAGGCTTTCAATTTTAAACTAGATCTGCATGCAGCTTTGCTGTGAGATTAATACCTATCTTTGATGCCATTTATGATTGAAGACTTAAATATCTGTTGCCTGTGATATTTAAAAGTACTGTTTCTACTCTGTATCTGATTTTAGAAAAAATACAGGTTTTTCATACCTGGCTTTCAGGTAACTGACTTTGAATTCCTACAAGCAGAAGGTCTCTGTGGTTTTTTTCTTGAATAGACTTCTAATAAATTTTGCTTGGAGTACACAACTGTTTCCCCCATCATTTCTCAAAATACACGTAACCTATTACTTAAGCGTTGCAACGCACTTCACTCTTTGAGCTTATATGCAAATAGTTAGTTTTGCCTTGTACAAAGATTATCTTTTTTCTACCACCAAGCATACATCGGTTGTATATGTGGGCAGCTAGCATTGCCCACGCAGCTCTCAGTTGGCCACCTTCAGTGTCATCCCCGAAACGCTTGAATCGAAAAGCAACGTTATAGACTTTGTGCGTTGACTGTGCTAATTTGAGATAATTTTTCTATCGCCAGAGCCACCCTTCACTCCAGAAAGACAAAGGTAAAATACACAATGGGAAATGCGTTATAGCTGTCAAAGTTCCCGCTTTTGCCCTAATCCTTTCCTTTACCAAAAGCAAAACAAGAACTCCTCTGTAAAGCCACAGCCTAGAAGCAAGGTTTAGGGAAAATATTTGGGGATCATCTTACACTTGGGATTCTGCCTGCAAAACTGAATTATCCCACTCTGATGTCTCTGTCTGGCAAGGAACAACTGCTCAAACAAAAACAAGCCCTGCAACGAGAAGCAAAGTAAGCAAGCAGCAGCCTTTTTGTGGTTTTCACTGGCTGGTAACAGAGTTACTGCTGTGCCTCGGAGTAGCTCTTTGCCCCTTCTCCGAGCCCCGCTGGCCACCATTGCCGGGCTGCCTCCTCCCAAACACCATATGCGCTCCCCTGCTACCACTGAAGACCGCAGCACAACAGCAACCTGCATTTGGGCAGGAATAGCCTATTTCTTCAAGTCTGATTCATGGTCAGTTTTATCTTTACAATAGCTGGGCTGGAAAATGCAAAACCACCAACACCTTTAAATAAATCCACGGGGATGAAGCTTAAAATGTTAACTTTGCCTACAGGAAGGTTAAGACCAGGGACTGCTGTTGCGGCTCCAGCAAATAAACTCCTTTGTCGATACAAACAGTGTCGGCGCTGGGAGTGCTTTCCATTTGGACGAGGCCCGATTTAGTCAGTACCGTTATTGCCGAGGTAAACGTGCCCTTCCGGTGCTAAGTTAGCTTAAACCCACCGCGTGCTTCTCTTCTTACAGCCCTATAACCAACTACTGCAATATACAATGAAACGTTGTGTGGGTTGTCCTTTCTGTTTGCTGGGTGACCCGCTGTGGGATCCGGGACATGACTGAAGCACTGCTTTGTGCCATATACCTGTAAGAAGTAGGAAGTACTGTGCTTTAATAGTCTTTTTCTATAAAAGCTAGCCCAATAACATCAACTAGTTAGTGTAGTCTCACTAAAATAAAAAAATTCTGGATGGTTAAGGGGTGAAATAGCATCCTCAGCTAATTGCAAAGGGGATGAAAAAAGGGAAAAGAGGTCATTGTTATAAGAATAGCAACTCCTTGATACTCCAGGAAAAACTGTAGTGTTAATGTTTTAGTCAAAATGTAGAGAAATATTAATCACGTAAACCAAATATATTCAAATCAGCTAAGTCTGCTGAAATCCCACCTATGCTATTTAAGGAAGAGACCGAAGGAGTTCTTGGGCACCCTCTACTCCCCTATAAATTTACGAAGGAGTCCCCATAGGACTAGGCAGTGCTTTGTCCTTAAGGCCAGAGGAGAAGAGACCTGGGGAATTAGAGGCCAGCCAGCTTAATATCTAGGAAGAGACCAGAACAAATCAATTAAAAGCCTCAAAGTCACAGCTTTTTCTAGAAAATTATGTATCAAACCAATTTCCCTTTACTTTGTCAGGATGCGTGACACGCATCTTGATTTCTATTAGGATTTTCTTAAAATGCTATGACACAGCAGCTGTGTTAGCAGACTAAGAAGGGTCTGTGTCAGTCCACACGAAATCAAGTTTGTTGCAGAGTTGGGCAACGCTACAGATAAACAGGTAACATAACCAGTGTCCCTAAAAAAAACCTGTAGATTCCACTGCCTACCCTGCAGCGAGCCGTGCAGTCGCTGTTGAAGCGAAGGCCTCTTAAAACAAGAAAACCCACAAGACACCAAGAAGGCAGGAGACCACCACGTGAGCCGTTCAGGGTAATGATCCACCTCCCAAACTAAGCGAAGGGTCACCCCAGCAGGGTTAACATTCTGTCACCCGCACCAAAGCAAAGCATGTCGTCATTCCACGATGCCTGGCATTTACTAGTCGCCTTGTAAATGCTGATACACAGAAGCCAGACAGGAACACGAGGTGATTCCTGTGCCTTAGAAAAAGCAGTGCACGAGCCAGTGGGAAGGTAGGAACATGAGGTCAGCAGCTCTAGAAGGACCTTAGGTCATTGCTAAGTATATTCCCTTGCAGCAGTTAGAGTTACATGGTGAAACCCTGCCTTTGCTCCCGTTAACAGCAAACACCACTGAAGTCAACAGACCCTGCAGTATTGGTAACACAGTTCCCATGTTAGCGTGAAAAGAAAATTGCAGAAGAGAGAAGCACTGAAGTAACTGAATGTCCAGTTTGGGTTGGTTTTATTGTACTGAAAAGTGTGGGTGTAGGCAGAGACCCAGAAACCGCTTCTTTAACTGCTCCCACTACACAGCACAGCAGATAGTTCCCTTCTCTAGTAGCTAACTGGCGAGTTAACTTAAAAATCAAATTATATGTGGCTCCAAGGTTGCAAAAGCATATTCCAAGGTCCCATAATTCAATTTTTAAACATGTTTATACAGCAGAAGCCCTTGTAGCATACAGTAAATATGAAACAGACTGAGATCTGAATCCAGCAGTTTTACAGAGCAGGGAACTTGCCAGACCAACATGTAGAAATTAGTACCTCATCCATACACAGTAAGCAGGGAAGATGAATTTCATAAGGCTTTCTTCTGCAACTGTACAGGTAATCAAATGAACATCATGCTATTCATGCAACTGGATGCAAAAAATGCCACTTTTATTCTTCCCCCGATGGCCAGATAGTTAAGTTCCTAAGTCCTAGCTAAAAATTGCCCAACAGAATCTATGATTCTCATCAATATAGTGAAGTCACATTCCTTTGAAAAGAAAAAACGTATATATATAAATTTATATGCACAAATATGACAGAAACCCACTGAAAAGGAAACGAATGAATGAATTCCTGCTTGCACTACGCCGAGTCAGATACTATTTAGCCCAAAGGAAGTGATACTGGTGACATATAGGCTCCTGCTCATGTATTTTGCATCACCTCTGAAACGCAAGAAGAATAACAGAAGTTTCTAGGTTAATCTGCAGTGATGAAGCCAGGGAAGAGCCTGAACAATTCCGCAGGTACAATTTTTAGTGTAATCCTGCTGGTTGGTTACACTGTGCACCATAGTTCTTTAGCGGCTCTGCACCCAAAACTTTTGGCTCTTGTTTCGTTTGCATCAATGTGAATCCCATATATAAAGCATTATGGAATTATGCCGCCTTCTAGTATTTAACTTCTGTTTCTTCAAGAGTCACAGAGAAGGAGCAAAGCTCTGTGTTAACAGGCTATTCAATATTGCCAGAAAGTAGAAAGCATTCTTACTAAAATAGTGCTAATGCCTATAATAACTATCCCGTAGGAATTGTTTGAGCAGCCCTTGTATAGTCACGTCACATCTGATTGCAGATCGGGTGCACAGAGGGTTCCGCTTCAGCAGAACAGCATTGCATCACAGCTGACACCGGGGAGGGGGGGAGAAGGGGGAAGTGTTGACCGACAACCAGAAACGCGTTGCTAGGTTTGTCCTCAGTACAGATGCTCACATCTCAACAATTTATATTTCTTGCTGCCAACAGAGTCTTGGAAGCCATTATTTCATCACTCACATACATGCACAGCAAAGTAATCCTCCTACATTTTCCATCCATCAGAGAAATCAGTAAACCACTTTAAAAAAATACCCCAAGAATAACGTAATTATTTATCTCTACAGCGAAGAATTACCAGAGAGTACACACAGTGGCTCTTGATACTTCCCTCCAAAAAGGAGGGGATACACACCTCTCTCTCACAAGCCACCGTTTCCCTTTGCAAGAGAGGGTCCTGTAGTCATGTGGGTCCGCTTCAGGTGCCTAGCTCTAGCTCCAACTGATTTGAACAGTAGTTTGCTGTTTAAATATCTTAAAGGATCTGGTCCTTTCAGACTTTCTTGGCTGTCTTGCATTAAAATAAAATGGAGGCATTTTATTTCAAGACTTTCTACAAGTGCCACTTAAGAACCAAGGAAATGGACTGTCACATTAAAATACTGATCAAACCTTCAGTTGTTTGCATCAGGATTTTTTTTCTCAACACTGAGTGAAGCATACAACTGAAACCAGCACTGCAGACGGGGGACACTGAAGAGATGGAACATGTCGTTCTAAGTGGGTCATCGCACTGCTTCTGTCGCTGTGATTTGCTAGATAAACCCCAAGCATGCCACGGCCCAACTCATGCTTCCCCAGGTTAATGCTCCAAACTGTAATGTGAAACATGTACAAATACTGGCTGGCTCAAGACCCGCTAAAGGCTTTTCTTACACTACCACTGATTCATCCGTTATAGATAGGGGTTTTTTTCACATGTAACTGGAAATACTTGAACAGGTGAGAATCAGCCCTTCCCTCCTTAAACCATAAAAGAGAACAAATGAATGTGTCCACTATGCCTGAGGTTGTAGAGGGCAATACTTCTATGCCACCAAAGAGTCTAGGAACTATTTATAGATTCACTTCATCTGCTCCTGCAGCCAGCTCCGAGGTACAAGGCACAAAGCAGCACTACACACAATCTGAAGCAAAGTGTGAAAGCCATATCCTATCAAAACCACAGGGAAATATCTAGGACACACAAAAAACCCCTCTGCTTGCCGCCAGTCTATACTTATGTTCTGAAGCGAGCAGTCTGCTAGAGGGGTGCAAAATTTTTGTACCTACCATTTAAGTCAAAAGGAGCTCTAAAGAAGAGCAGAGAAAGAAATTGGCCCAATCCTATGTCAGCATCAGGTAATTTCTGATCATCACAGTTTTAATTACAAAACTGCTGGGTTTATAGAAAACTGACTTTTCAGTAGCACACATCACTGATAAATGGTAGCATCCCAAAACTACTGCTTACTACCCAAGCCCTCTTCATTTTTTTGCAACACACTCTTCCTTTGTTTATCTATTTCATTGCATGGTCAATAAACAGTGCGGGCTTCGAGACAGGAATCAGCTTTCCGCAGCTTGTTTGTACAGCACTCACCCTAAGAAGACCTTGGTCCTTTAAGGTCTTAATCATCACTTTAATACAGGAGGAATAAAAAAAAAAAACAAACCCACTA
>VZTL01029517.1:0-12339 GCA_013400535.1 Scopus umbretta
ATAGTTTGGGAATTACTTATTTCTTGATATGTGGGCTGTGACACCTCAGGCAAAACACAAGGACCAGACAGAAACATCCTTGAAAACAAATTCAGATCTCATTCGCTTCAGATATCACAGAAAGGAGACCTTCTTGCAAACTTTCCTAGTTTTCAAATAAGCATGTTGACTTACTCAGCTTCTCAATAGCATCACACAGGAGAGCTCACATAAGCAACCATGATGTGTGTTTTGCTTGAAGCAAGATCTAAAAAAATGCTTTAAAGGAAGTAAATTCTAATTAGCAGATCTGGGATGAACAAAATTTTAAGACTTCCTTTTCCCACATTTCCTTCAGTTAAAAAACCCCAAACCCCAGAAAACTACTAAAAAATACATGAACAATAAATTAAATATGCATTTTTTTAATAGGTTGCTTTTACCACTAAAGACCACAGCATTCAGCATGACCATGGAAGATGTTTTCATCCTATTTCTTTAAAGATTTTCTCACTTGGCTGCAAATCTTTTGAATCACAAACTTGCATTGCAAACCATTTATATAGTCTCAGCAGAAGAGAATTTTAATTTTTTTAAAAATTCCAATTCCAACTAGCCTATAATGATACGGAGAGTATATTAAGATAGTCTTGTCATTATCGTGCTTCTAGAAGTTGCAAATATGTTCCTTTTTACAAGACATTATGCTACTGAAGATATGTGTCCTGTATGTACAGATGCGCTTTTATATTTCCTCAGAAAAATTCTATGTCCCTTCTGAAAGTTTCCCACAGATTTTTAACATATACTATTATTGCTCTGTGGAGCATCAGCACTAACCTGACAGACTGCAAAGGCACTGATGAAACCCTTACAACATATTAGCTTAATACTCTTTGAATTTGAGAGACAGTGAAATAACGTAACAAGACTGCCAACAGTCATCCTAGGAATTTGGACTAGGAAAAAAATTGGTGCAATAAGTATTGTCTATTTGCAATGTTGACTTTTAAAATTAAGTTGCCACTCAGTTATTCATGTACCTGCTATGATAATTATATACGCACATATATATATTTTTAAACATTAATATAAAAGCATTAAGCAAAAGAAAAAAAAAAGGAAAATATGCAGACTCTAGCTATAGTCAGGTCATTCTCAAAAGTAACCATTTTCTAGGATGTATGTAATTATAAAGAATGTACTGACATGAAGAGAAGTGGGCCCAGATTCTCTGTAAGAAAAATACAGTCTCATCTCTTCTTATCACTTCTGCATGCAGTACCTCCCAAAAACTAAGATACCATCAAACACATTTTTTGAAGTGGTAATTGTAATGTTCAATTAGCTGCAAATCTCTGATATTTTTAATATTTCCAAAAGGTCTTGCCTAAGATTGCATTAAAACATTCTTAAACCACAAATTTAACATTTTTTCACTGGGAAATATTACTTAAATAATATTTAAAAAGCCCTCTTTATTATAAAACCAGAGAATTTCATACCAGGCTTGAACCCAACATTTTATTTTTAAAATCAAACTCTATAAATACATTTTTCTGTAATTCCATTTTAGTTTGACACTTGGGATTTTTGCCACCTTTTGCAAAAGCAGAAACTACTGACCTGACTCATAATGCTTGAGGTAAAGAGCTGTTTTCTGAGGTAGTTCGTTCAAGGTGGAGCCAGATGGCAAAAGGGTAAGACTGTACAAGCTGCTAGGATACTGAAGCAATCCACTGTTTCAGGAGATAAACTTTTTAAATTTAATAAATTGTTCTTAAGGGACCATTGAAATAAGCATAAACCCCACCTGCTAACCACCACGACATCTCAAACACATATATTTTAAAAAGATGCTACTAGCTAACTTCGCAAACCAGTTTTTATTTCTCTTACTGACTGGTCTTTCCTATTAGCGATTACATTTAGCAACAGTACCATGACACCGCATCCAGTGTAGGAATCTGTGTAATTGGGTGGAAAGTATTGATAATGACACCTTATTCCAATTAGGCAGACAGAGCACAGAACTTAGTGGATCAGCAAAACGTGTTCAGGAAGGTATTAAGGACACCTGGCACTCTGAAGCACACATGCATACTCTCATATGTGCAGGAACCTCCTCCCTCACAAAACTCTAGCCTTTCTAGTGAAATGAAAGACAACTTTGAATTAACACAAAATTAAATCTAAATATCAAAAATTCACAAAATGGCAATATCAAGATTCCTATAAACTTATTTGTTCAAGTTGCATACAAAGAAGTATTTTCTATTTATACTTTAATAAATATCCACCTAAATAATCTGGTTGTGATAAAAACTTGCCATAGAACAAAGGATGACAAAATGTAGCTTTTGGAAATTCATTGAGTGCATTTCTTAACTTTTTCATTTCAACATCAATGTTTTAACATTTAATGAGATTTAATATCATTTTATCTCCTTGAAAGAAAGATAACAAAAACATTAGAGATTGGTTAGCATCTAAATTTTCTTAATTTGGAAGTATTTTGCCTTAGTTGCTCAGAATGATGGGGTTAATACACAGAGATTTTAGAAATTCATAAAACTGTTCTGTAATAATATCACAAGTTTTCCAACAACACTTCAAGCATTAGTTTGAACTCTTCCCATAGCCATATTTATATCCTATCCAGAACTGGATATGATATATATAGAACAACCATACTCCAGTACTAAGTAAGCTTCAGACATTTAATAGTAGTGTGAAAAACATATACTTTTAGTTTCCTAAAGCTAACTTGCATCAAAAACTCCCCTTAGGGAGTAAGTCTGACCCAGCAAAGCCCTAACCTTTGACAGAACTTCAAACAAAACAATTCTCCCTCCAACAAAATTACAATTTCTCAAATGCTATATAGAAAAGACCAAACTTTCTGATCATAAATCACCTTTCAAAATCACATTGCAAAGAGCTATAAACTTGTCATAGAACATGCCACATGTGTTGGAAAAGTGAAGGAAAGGAGCTGTGAGAGCTGCTCACAGGTGACCTGTGACAGTGATTTCCTGGGAGACTACTAATGCCGCTGAGGGATGACACTGCATGGACCTGCTGGTGACTCTGTGGTGAACCAGCAATATTGGCTTCAGAAACCCCTCCAGTCTCACTGTCTGCCACGGATCCTGTGGTCTAGATTGCATGGCAGACTGCGTTACCCCTAGGAGAGCACAGCCGTTCAATAAGTCACATAATGTAGTCATAGCATGTGAGCTACATGACTGGTGTATGACCAGCGAGTGGTTGAGGAGCTGTAGGTTGGCCACTGCTGCCCATAGCAGCTACTGACCTTCTCTATTTCAAACTAGAAGGGTCATTGTGAACCTTTGTATAGTCCAGCATATGTAGTTAGCAGGGTTTTTTTGCTTATGCTGATAAGGAAACCGTCTCCAGAATATTTCTTACTGAACTGAAACTAAATGACTCTGAAGACGATTCTGAAGTACTCATGGAGTAAGCTCTGCACCAGAAAACATCAGCACGTAGCACTGATAGCAACATTTGTATTCTTGGTCGGAACGGCATGCATGAGTGCAGACTGCAGAAAGTATCAGCCCCAGCTTGTTTCCTGTCTTCTCTTCGGACATGCATTCAAGCCTTCGAGCCCTACTGTATGTATTTAACCTATCAAAATTCTATACTAAAAGCAAATGACAAAAGTTGTTCCATTTCCACACAGTTCTGCTGAACTTCAAATGTTGAGGGCACAACCGTTTGCTACCACATCTGCCTTCTAGAACCGTGTACCAGAGAGGCCATAAATAACATGTGGCTGCCAGCCCCCTGTAAGTGGAAAGCCATGAGAAGGGCCTGCTACCAGCCAGGGGGATGACAGCCGCTAGCCCAGCTAGATACGATGGTGCATAGGACAGGGCAGCCGGCTCTAGAACAAACCAAAGTTTCATCTTTAGCTCACTAGATAAGACTATAAAAGTTAGGCAGGGATGAACTCTAGATGGGGCAGTTTCCGTTTCTTTTGATCAAGGGATAGTAGCGTTGATATTTACCAAGAATTTGCACTTAGCCAGCATCTGACATGCAACAATATTTTCCTGTACTCAGAACATAACTGTAGTAGCGACTCTGAGAAATCAAGTTGTATCTACGAGGTACCGTGCACTCCAATAACTGTTATTTTGACAGACTGGCCCAGATTCTCATCTCATTTCTTGAGAGAAATGCTGTATTATTTCATAAAAGAACTCCCGCAATACCCATTTAAGTCAAAGTAAGATCATAATGCAGACTTGCAGTCAAGGATGATCAAAATTTCTCTCTCAAAAAATTCTGGGTTATGTTTTCATCTTGAGAAATGTGCCAGCATCGGGGTTAAAATTTCAAAGTTAGCAGTTTGTAATGGAATATTTATTTCTTTATTCTTGATGTATTAACAGAATTAGAACTTGCCTTCTGACATTTTCAAAGATGGTCATAAATTTATTTTATTTCTGCCTTTACAGCGTAAAGGAATGGGTGCAATGCTAGCAAACCATAAGTGTATGCAGTAGAAGGCAATACTAGCCTGAGCTTTTCCTGGTGACTTTCAACTGATTGAGGAATTAGATCAGAAGACATACACCTTTCTCCTCTGCATCCGAGAGAAAAAAAATGTGATAACTAATATTGCTCCAAATTCCTTCAGCCATTTAAATCTTTAACTCTTTCAAATTTTTATAAGAATTATGCACACATGGCAGTGATAAACAGAAGTCTGCATTAGATTTCCATTAGCTGCAATTCCCTCATAAGACCTAGAGTCTCACTAACCAGGATACTCTTTCATATCATAAATGAGCAAATGTGGGAAGGCTCAGGAGTTCACGAAGCTTGCCCCACCCCAGAGATGGTCTTGTACTACAGACACAAGCATTGGAAAAAACATCGGGTTTTGCTCACGTAGGACTGAGCTATTAAACTGAAAAAATGGGGTATAAGTCTCCCAGGAACAGACTACTAGAAAGTTATGGTTTTGTTATTTCCTGCTGGGCCAGGAATACTACAAAGAGTAAGCTGAATAAGCAGAAATATTACAAAAACCACAAGAACCAGTTGGTCTTTGAACATTGCACACAGGTGTACAGCAGAAGCAAACAGTGCAGCCTGTGCCTTGCGGTGGGAAGACCAGCCAGAATGGTAGCCTGGATTCCACTGTGCATTTTGCATAAAACTGAGGTTTCCTTGTATATCCAGAACAGCTTTATCCATCTATTCTTTAACTAAAAATTCAGCAAATTCCGATTGCCATGTTCTGTGTGGGAACTCAATAACAGCTCTGTAAGCGTTTTCTAAGATGGCACGCTGTGTATTGCATAGCTTAGCTCTCATGAAACATTTGTAAGCTGTTGACAGAAAATGCATCTTGAGAAAATATCCAGGTTCCTTCAAAAGTAAACAACAATTTCACTTCTACTCTGTAACCCCCATTGTTAGAATATTGTGTGCCAAATTTGGCAGTTACAAGTTCATTGCTAATGTTTACAGTACTAAAAGCCAGACCTGCTACTATTAGTGGTCAACAGCAGGATTCCCAAGGTCTGTAAAATCCATATTTTAAGTCTTGATGGCAGCAGATAAGACTGCAACTATTATGTTAGAAAAGCAACAGAGCTAAAGAAAGAGAATAAATCTTTCTAAAAAAGTCTTTCTCTCCCTAAACCAAGTTGAGTTCAGGTATCAAGAATTTTTTACAATCATAAAAAATGCCACATGGTTAAGCTAATACCTGATGTGCACTGGTATTTTAGCACTGTCATTTATGCTTTGCAATATACTTTAAGCAGGTGATTTGATCCACCCTAGTTTCTATTTGTCCTACTTGTGACTGTATTAATTTTTTATCAATTAGTAAGCTTTGCACACATTTGTACATTCTTGCAGATAAGTCCTAGCATATCTGATCTTGTTCTGACAGAAGCCTAAATCAAAGTAGCAAATAAATACAAACTTGTCTCTAGCTGTTCATCCTTTCTCTACAAAAACTTTACCTCTGGCTCATCGTCTCCCTGGAGCACACAACTCAGCCTGTCACTTGGCCTGGTATTTGCTGGGGTGACTTTTTTCCAATTACCCACTGCAGAGCTGGGATCAGCAAGCAGGGGGATGCCCTGAACACCCCTGGAGCGGTGACCTCTGAGAAGAGACCTTGCAATGAGTCTCCTCTCCTGCCAACTGGAACATTTCTGCCCCTGGGTCCCAAATCAGTTGTAAGACGTCCCTGCCGACCATGCTGCCCTACTGCGTAACGTTACAAACTTGTGAGGCATTCAGCCTTATCTGAAAACTCCCAATTTTTTTGGAAAAACAGTTTGGGACCAGACTAGCGACAGCACAATCTCCTAAAGGGAGCAGCAAATTCTCAGTATAGACTACAGCTAGGATGGCCCTCGCTGAGAATCTTGTCCCAAATACTTGATACATATAAAGTCCACAATGTCATGGCCAGGGATGTTAATCCCCATCTGTCAGGATGGAGCAGTGCCTGCTCTCAAGTTGGCTGGCCCCATTCCCCAGAGCACAGGTGCCTGGCCGTGATGAGTTTGTGGCCAGCCTGCAAAACACAGTGCACAGCATTGCTTCTGCAGGAGGTTTTCCTTGCATGCTGGCACTGAAAAACCAGCCAGAGAGAAGCTAAGATAAACTAAATAGTACAGGAGATGGTGTAAATTCTTAATTTAGTGTCTAATTCTCAGCAGAAGTTAGACAATGGTTGTGGGTTCTTAGACCCAGAAAAGGATAGCAAGTACTAGCTTTTGCCAAGAAACACCAGCTTTTATTTGAATACACATGCCGACAACCTTTGAAATGGGTTAGGGACAGAACCACCACCTGGCTGCAGGCAGTCCTTGAGTTTGCCCTTGTGTGCCTGGGCTGTCAGCAGCGGCCACACGTGCACCCCTCCTTTTCTCCAGCAGAATAGCACACCAAAGCAGATTCGTTAGCAAGATCAGTGGGGCAACTACATATGTGCCTGCCGCTTGTAGGGAGTTCAAGCACTGGTGTTAGTAATTACCACCAGTGTGTAACTTCCTCAGAGCTGGTTCTCCCCAGGGTTTGAAGATACCCTAACTGGGACCAATTTTATGGCAATGTTACCTTACTACTTATTAATTTCTTTCTAGAAAGTTTCTTCACCTGTCAGAAACTACTAACCATGTTGTTACTACCTACCTGTAAAAAAAAATAAAAATCCATATTTTAATAATTGTAGGGCAGATTACAGTGTAATGATTTTTGTCTAGAGCACTGAAGTGACAGTATTGTTTTATAGTGAAATCCATTCTGCTACAAATAAAGTAGCTCTTTAAAAAAAGTCTCTGAGGTTTTCTGCCAGTAACTGACCATCTCTGCTAAATTTTGTAGTACAGACTTTAATGTTCCTCTCAATACATGCAGGTTATTCCTTTCATGCTGTGTTCTTAGAGCCAATCTATCATGGGACCACATCCAGGGTCTACAATTTCAAGGTAGTGACTCTATGATTACCTGCGTGAACTTGCAGGAATTACTTGGACCTCTCCCAGTGGCCTTTTTTTTTTTTATTTTCCTCCTTTTTTTTATCCCCCTGCTTCCCATTTATTAGAGATTGTGAATATAACATACAAGCAAGGTATTTATCTTAGCCTTGTTTTAACTTTTCCACAACTATGTTTATTGTGCACCCCCATGGCAAATTATTTTTAAAATACATATTTCTGTTGAGCACCAGAATATTTCCTATGACTTAGTACCCTGTATACCAAGGTAGCAAAGGGATAGTCTTGTTCCTGAAACCTCAGAATTAGCTCTTGCTGAAGCACATACGATGTTTTAAGGTCAGGGTACTAAATATCTCTTAAGATGTTGACAAAGTAGGAGTATTAACAGGGACAAACCTTCCTTTAAAGTCCTGCCTGTTTTCACAGGTGCTTTCCTGCAAAAGTAACTTTATTTTTTCCCCTTCCATGAAATTTCCTGATCTTTGTTTTAACACCTCTCCAGAGCTTTGAGGGTCACAGGACCACACTATTGAGCTTCCCCCACAATAATTCTAGGAATAGCTCCAAGATATGAATCATTATCTCCTGCCTTGATCATCAGATGCTTATATGGCCTGTGTTATGCCCCATCTGGATAACTCTAATTCATACATTGGGGGGCCTTCCTGCTATTTCCCTGGAGCTGCCTGTAGCTTGTGCACAACTCTGTTGCCAATACAGTAACCAGAGCCAAAATCTCAGTGTGAACTTGGTGCTGAAAGAGGTTCATTGCCTTGTAATGAAGTAGAGGATCCAGTTCTAAGTCTCACACGGTGTTGCCCTACCACATACATGAAAGCTGGTTTGTTCACGTTCCCTGTGGCTTTTCCATCACTCTTGGTGAGGAAATGCAGGCTTCTTCGCCAGTCAGAGCTACAGAGCAGATATTATTACTCTCTGTTTTTATTTCCCAAACTTACTGTCTAGCCTTGTTAATACTGTCTGAACGCTTATGCCTTACTGTTCCATGATATGGGTCTGATTTCAGCCTTATGCTTCATGGATCACTGATTTATTCAGGCACAGGGGGCTACAAAAGGGCAGGAACATGTGCTTCTTCATACTATAGGACACCTGTTTGCCCTCGCCTGCCAAATAACATTTTGTTCACAGACACTTCTGGTTGCCACCAAGACAGATTGAATTACAGCAGGTGCCTGGGAAACCCAGGAACTTTTTGGAGATAGAAGTCTTTGTAACAGGAAAGCATTTAGTATGTTTGAAGCCAGCTTATACTTGGAAAGACTGGTGGGGGCAAAATGAGCCACAAGGAAAGGAGACTGATGGAGCTCGTGAAAGAAAAATTCCCACAGGGGCTGAGCCACCAGCTGCATCCAACTAGATGGAAATAGGATATCAGATGCCATCTCTGCTTGGGAGAAGGCTAAAATGAAGATTCCATGTCTGAATACAGGGAATAAAGCAAAGTTGTGGCAATAGGCACCTCTATGGATTGGTGAGAAGCAGGCATGGTGGATCCATGGCTGGTGCTGCACTGCCATGCCCTGTGTTTGTCCACCAGCACCAGCTGGTGGTGCTCTTAGCAGCATTTTGATGCATCTAAAAGCATATAGAAAATATAGATTTCCTCATCCTCATGAAATACCAGCAGGTTCCTTCAGAATATAACTGGTTCAAGACCACTGCCTAAAAACCCACTGTCACAAAAAACCAAAACCAACCCAAATCCCCCAACCATTATCAATGCCAGTTGTAACTCTCCTCTAGATCTACAGAAAAGCCATAACAGATGCCATTTACCATGGGAAGTAGAAGTAGCATTGCCAGGCAGGCCTTAAATATCAGAGGAATGACATCCCAGCAAAGTGCAGGCTGCTTTCATGAAGTCTGTTTTTAGACAGAATAATTTACACAATGGGGACTGTGCTGATGGTAAGGACCTGCTTGATAGACAAAATGCATTCACAACATAATCAAGATGCATACAGTAATTAAAGCGACTCAGACCCTTAGAAGAAAGATAACATATAGGATCTAAAAGACCGAAGAACGATGAATCAATATAGTTACCATATATTGTGAACAATCATTTAAAAAGTGTAAGTAGCAGGTGGCATGAGCAATCTTATTTTTCATTTTAAAAAATGTTTTAGTATGTGACCAAATATGTATGTTTGTACATATCAGGCCTGTAAAAAAAAAACCCTATCAGAAGTAACCTGTAAAATTATAATTGTTTAAACCAGATACATAATCAATAATTCTACTTTTTCTAGGGCATATCAAAATCCTATTGTTACAGTCTCTGTGGATCACAGAAGCTGAGGAAACCTCTTCCTTGAAAATTTGAGTTTTGGTGTAATAAATCCTTCTTCTTATTAAAAACTTTGTCTTAACTTTATTTCTTCATTTTTGGTAATTTTAAAATAGAAAAGTACCTTTAAAAAACCCTGACCCTCTATTTTATAAGGGACTATTCCATGCTTTCTCCTAACATCCATTATCAAAGGCCAAGAAAATATAGTATCAAAAAATAAACTTTCAAAACAGTTCCACGACGATTTAGTAAGAGGTCTTTTCTTACCCCTCTCAATTTGTTATTCTAGGCAATTTTGAAATCCAAGTTAATCAGCTTTCTAAAACGTACCTGTGTTTAAACATAAATATACAAGAAATCTCACAAAAGCATCAATGAAACCACTGGTGTGAATAAAGCTCATGACATGCCTACATGTTCACAGGATGGGGGACCTGGCTGTCTTTTGCTGCATCTGCACCCTGGTTCACTGCTGTGCAGCTCTTCAGAGACATGGCACCGTATCTGCTGGCTTGGTCAGAAGCGCCGTACATGTGCCATTTATTTTTAGCAGAGTATCAAAGTTTGTGGTCTGAATCAGAAGTGCAGAGTTCGTTTAGCTCTCGTTGACTTTGGCTGGGGCTACGAGGCACACAGCAACACTTCAGAAGAATCAGGCTCTTTGTTTAGTTTCTCTTTAAAATGGTACTGTACAACCAGGGTAAATTATGTGGCTCCTGTTAAATCTCAGAGTGGAAGCACTACGTGCACTAGGACTCATGCGTTCTAATAAAGAGAAAGCTGTAACACATAAAGAAACCTTCATGGGACAGTTTACAGCATACAGTGGTTTTTAACTGTTGTATAGAATTTAATAGGCAATTGTACCACAGAATAAGATGTTAAAATATATTTGAAAACACTGATAAAAACCCATTTTTGTTAAATTATACAGCCCTGAAGAATAATAGAACCTGATTTAAATGCATACATGAAATTTTAAAGGGACTTCCATGTGCCAGCAAAAATAATAATAGAAAACAGGTGCAAAGCACTCTAAGATAGATATAGAACTGAATTTACAAAAAAGGGACTAAATTTAAGGAACAAGAACTATATAACTTAGTATGAACGTAGGTGTATGGTGAACTCCTACCATGAAGGTGGCAAATTATCTTTTAGCTAATAATATACAGTATTCAGTAGTAACAGATAATAAAAATTACCTCTGATTATCTGTAGCAATGAATAATAATAATTATCTATGAATATCTATTACTAATGACCTATTTGACCTTTGGGTTTTTGTTGATGCCAATAGCTTTTTTACTCACTTATCTAGTCTCTGCTGCTACTACCCAACATGTTATAGCCTGGATGTAGTGATTTTCTTTTAGTTATTGATAAATCTTCTCACCTTCCTCAAATTTTAATAGCAATCATAATAATGGAATTAGAACTTACTTAATGAAATGGCATTTTGAAGCTTCGCATTTTTTTTGCCAAATGAGCCTTTCTTATCCGTTAGCTTTAAAGAGGAGAAACAGGGCAGAGTTTTTAGCTGGGCTTTAATGCCAAATTATTTTTAAATAGTGATTTTTTTTTTTAGATCCAAGAAGAAAAATCCCTTAAATCTTTAGGGAAATAGGATTAAGCCAAGGTACTTCAAGTGATATCAGCCTTGAAGTAATAGAAGCTTTCCTGATAGCCTGAGATTAGAAGGGACAAAAGAGCAGAGCCTGTTCTCAGGTTGGGAAGAATACAAGGCAGGAGAGATAAGTACTTATTCATTACACAAGAGGCAGCACTTAATATGATTTTTGGAAATCAGAGAAGGGTTTGAGAATCCCTAGTCACTGACTAAATTACTTAGGAAGATGATGTTTCTTCAATACATAATTGGAAAAAAACAGAAAGAGAGAGAGCTTGAGTGGATATTCAAACCAAAGGTATGATTTGTTAACCAAAACACCCAGTTGTTTCAGTGATGGACAAAGAAATGTAAAAGTCTCTAGCCATAAAATACAGGACATTTAGTGTGTCTCCAGGACAGAGCTTGAGTATGGTAGGACCCTGTATGGAGAAGCCTTAAAATGCGAGTCTCAAGGTCAAAGCAGCTACCGTTGTACCAGTTTCAGATACTTAACTGAAATGCCACAGGATCTGCTTCATCAACTGCCTAAATGAATTTCAAGAAGCAGCTTATCAGTAACACTAACTTTTTTTTTTTCTTTTTAAACAAGCATATTACAATCAGCTGTCCACCTTTCCTCAACAAAAGTGGAGATGCTAATGAGTGCATCACTCATAGCTATGTTTCCTAAAGAAACACACAAACTTATTTGACCCCTGAGTTTATTTGTCTCTATGGAGATGAATGCAGGAAACTTTTAGGAACCAGTCATCACTTGCAGACATCATTCTAAGATCTGTATATTTCTGTAATGAAAGTTTCTCCCAGAGGTTCGAGGAGCCAAGACACTGAAGCTGTTTAGTTATATACCAAGAGAAGTCCCATGACAGTTTCATATCTTTCCAAATGAAATCTTGGAGGAATGGGGG
>VZTL01029517.1:12400-47084 GCA_013400535.1 Scopus umbretta
TTTTTTTTTTAATGCCTAGCAAATATCTGAGAGTGACATCTGGTTTAAAAATAAAATTGAAAATCTTGCAAAAAAGAAGAAATTTTTTAATGTCATTGGATGGTCACAAATCAAGAGAGGAGCTAACTAGGCTCAAGTTCTAGACTTAGTTACACGACTTAGAATTAATAATAGTTTGTATTTACTAACAAAGGCTGAGACCAAATTTGTAGGGCTGTGATGCACAGGGGTAGAATTTCCCTCCTCTTCTACCAGGCAGGCCCGCTGCACCCTGCAAGGGCTTATTTGCAGGAGAAAGCAGATAGTGTTTGCAGTGCTGCATTCCAGCTAGGACTCTACCAGGGGAGGGCTGCTTTAATTTTTGTCACCTTTTCACCATGAAAAGTTTCTCAAACTGGCTCTCATCACTTGTTTTTTGTGGCAGTGTTAGCTAGAGGAGAATTACAGGGCAGCGATGTTAACTTGTGGTGGTACAGTTCCTCTTCAGGTGAGTGCAGAATTTTGCTTGCAAAGCTAGGAACTAAGCATAGAAGACACAAGAGATGTTGTTCATTTAAAAACCAAACCAGAACAACCATCCAAAACCAAAAGATGAAGCAATTGAGATCAGGAGAGCTGGACAACTTGCTCACTCAAACTAGTATCATAATTAATGTTTGGGCCAAAATCAGCTACCTTGTGAGCCATCCTGGCTGGCCCCAGAAAGCCTCTCCTTAGAAGAAACTTAACCTTTCTGGGTTTCTGAGACAGTTTCCTAATGTAAAGAATGGAGGTAATACTGTTGCCCTACATATAGCTATAAATGCATTATGAACAGTGTATGCGATAAAAATAATTTCCCTGATTTAGAGAGGCAGAAACTGAGGAAAAGAGGTTAAGTGATATATATTTTCTTTTCAGATTGCCGAACATGTATTTGGCGAGTGTGCTGGAGTGAGCACAGCCTGCCTGCAAGAGATTGCATGGGAGTTTGACTCCAGCCATTCCGGCACTCCATGAATAGACCTAACGTCACAGGCTGGATAACTAGAGAATTGTGTTGCTGTTCACTTTAAAGCATATCCCTTTGTCACCCATCACTTCATGAACTACTTATTTCATGAAATGAGCTTTTCTTGTGTCAATCCTTCCAGCTAAACAAAAAAGGAGACGAAAAAAGGAGCAAATGATGTGGAGTGAAATACACTATTCTTCAAGCTCGAGAGGTGAATTGGTATCCAGCTAGGACTGAAGCAGCCCTTAACAATAATACCTGATAGTTCTCATTACACTGCAAATGGAAGTGTTTCACAAGGATCACTTGAAAGGCTCAAGTAAGATATATTGTTAGCATTTTTCTATTTGGAAGACCAGTGGGATAAGAAACAAATTCAACTACCAGAACCTGTTAAAGGGACTAAATTTCACAAACACAAATGAGCTGGATGAGCCAAAATAATCTCTGTCTGTCCTGTTTTCCCATACTCGGAGACCAAACAGTTCTTTCATTCTGAATTACATTTGTTTAGGCAAGAAGAAACCCCCCTAGAGTGCAGTCACTGCAGAAGAGCCCCGGGCATGTTTCCACGCAACATGGGTGGCCCCAGACGTGCTTCTCTGTGGGGTGCCCATCCCGAAAGGGAGCTCCCATCCCGGAAAAGGAGCTCCCCGGGGTGCCGAGCCTTGGCAGGGACAGTGCAGCAGCCCTCAGGTTTCACGAATGTGTGGAGGAGCATGGAAGGGTGAGAGAAAGAGTGACTCTCTGAGCATGGGAGGCAGCAGGTGGCAGCTCAGGCCTCCTCTCTGCACCCACTGACCTCCCACATAAAGGGTTTGGGGTTGCACAGGAGTTTCTGCAATGATCCCCAAGAGAAGAAGAGGAGGTGCGAGTGCTACAGATCTTACTACAGCTTTAGAGATGTTTTTTTTTCCTTTTTGTAATTTCTTGACCAGTTTCTTTTCTCTTTTGATGTGGTTTTATGTGTTATACCTAGGACACCCAAACAGACCGCACTGCCTCCCTTGTGACTACCAGTGAGCAGGAAGACAAAGAAAGTGCAAGAGAATCCATTTTGCAGATCTAATGGGCCTTTGGAGCTTAGCAAGCAGATTACTGGATGCTGTCTGCAGGGAACCTTCTCAGCAAGTCCTTCACAAAATATAACCCATAGATAGAGAGTTCAAGCTCTCACTGACTTTAATTTGCATGAAATCAGGCTCTCCTGGCCCTGCAGAAGGAACATACAAACTTTTTCTTTTTCTCCCCCATCCCCTCCAGCCCTCTCAACATCAAAACATCAATATAAAGACACACTTCTATGTGCTGCCCTTCTAAGCACCCTCAGCCTGGACTGCACTCATGAGTAGAAAGAGAACTGGAATTCATTTGGCCATTGGACTCATTACAAGCTGGGGCTGTAATATCTGTGAACATCCTGAGAGCATTTTGACTACCAGCTGTGGCTCAACACCACCAATCCTATTAATTTTAAGGAAGCTCATACAGCTCTAGAAGTATTTTGAAAGCACCCTTTTTGTAAAATAAATCAAACATACTGGGAGATACCAAAAAAAGCACTAGTTTGCAGAAGCCAGGTGTTAAGAAAACAGAAACCAGGTTTTAATGGAACAAAAAAACCCTACAGAAATGTTTAATTTGACATTGCTTCAAATTGTTTTAACATGAATCATCTAGGCTTTGTATGTGAAAAACAAACAGACATCTCTCTTTTTTTCTTTTAAACTAAACAGTGAAGAGCAAACTAGCTTAATGTCATTTGATTTATTGCCTGAATAGAAACGAAGCAGGAAGAATAATTAATCCTCTTTGCCAAACAGAACATATAAAATCTTAATAATTCTTTAAATGGCATTTATTGCTGAAAGAAAAGTGTTTTGGTGCTTCTAAATGGAAGGAGAGGCACAGAGATGACATTTTTGCGTTTTATACCATACTTAACAGCATCAGCTCATGGCTTAGAGATTACTACCTCTGTGTTTGCTTTGAATTAAAATCTCAGTAAAAGCTCAAGCTTGAGTCTTTTGGGAATGCCAGTGTAGTTTAAATGACATTATGCAGAGGAAGGAGGGTAAGGGAGACTGCATGGTAGCTGTCTCAGGGATTCTAAAACAGGGATCTTCACAGAGAAAACAGGAGCTTCAGGAAATAACACCATGAGGTAATAGGAAACATGCTAGATCTTTCTCCAGGAGGATCCGGGGAAGCTTTAATACCTCTCCTTCTAGATAATAACATTTAAAATGAATCAATGTTTATTTTATTATTTAAATAGCCTTATTACAGCTCTAGCAAATATGTGGTGTTTGACAACACATTTCGCACAATAGGTGGCTGAAGCCCTGCTTTGGCAGGTGGTCAATGTTGAATAGGGGCTCCCGGGGTGGTCTTAGAAATGCTCAGGACAATTTCTGGCCCTAGGGCACGACTTACCCTGTTTTTCTCATTCATAAAAAAGCATGTGGTGAAAGGAGCAGCCACTGGCATCATGGCTGAGCTCACTGCACCAGGTGGTCCGTAAGGAACAGCAACCCTTTCATCCTGGTGTCTTGCTCAGCATCTCTTTCTCCTGTTACAACTAATGGAGTGGCTGAAACGCTTTTATAAACATTTTATAATTATGAGTTTATCTGAACAGTAAGAGCTTCGCAGCAGTGGAAGCCAAGTCAGGCCATACCTGGCTTTCTGCCTGGACCAAAGGGACGGATACCTGGTCAAGGTGGACTCCATGACACAAAGTATGAAGGGACAATAGTCATCCTCAACCCTGGGAAGGAAGGGAATATGATCAGCATCCTGCATTACCACATCTAGCACATTTAACTCAGCATTAGTACTTCCAGGACTTGGAGAAAAGAGCTTTAGCTGAGGTAGTGACTTTTATCATAGCTTATTTCCCCTGTTTACTCCTTTTAAACTTGATCATAGTTGCAAGGCTGAAGCATAGAAGGACATGAGTAGCTCAAGTCATCTTCTGGGAATCAAATGTGGAGTCTCAAGTCACTTCAGCATTGTAAAAAAATCTTATCCTCTGCTTTGCAGCTCTGCTCATGTAGAGAATAGGATATAACAAGGATAACTTCATCCCTGTAAGTCACAATCCTTTCCAGATAGATCCATCTTTTCCTTGGTGCAGACATATCCAATTTCAAAGCTCGTCTTTTATCACTCACGCAGTATCTGTGAGACTTAGATAAGCTTAATGAAAAATTCTGTAATACATAGCAATCAATATTTTCCAGAAATACGTACGTTGACTAAGATGCTTACTGAATGGAGAAAGATGCTGTAACACACCTAGGGCAGCTGACATTGGATTTTTGGTTGAGCACCTCTGCATTCTGGCTTGGCTGCCTATTGAAGGCATGCAATATGGCCCCAGCATGCGTGGCTCCCTGTTCAGGTGGCAGAGTACACTTTCCTGTGCAGAGAAATGATTTCCTGCTACAGAGGCAAACACACAGCCAGAGACTGCACTTACATGCTTTCACATCAAAAACTTCCTTTTCTCTCATATCTTCTTTTTTTTTTTTTTTTTGCTCCCTATTGCGGCTTTGTATGCAATACCTTTGCTTGCAAAGCAAATAATAGTTGAGGGAAGTTAATATACAGGGAAACTTAGTTCTTGGAAACAGCATTTATAGTCAGGTATATGGATTTACCTCCATGAGGTTTTTACTCTGGTAGGGAAAAAAAGAAATAATTTTTTTTTAATTTTCTATTTTGGCTCTAAAATGAGTCTTTCTTTTTCTACTTGAGAACTAAAAAACCCTCTTGCTATTACTCTTTCTACCAAATTTTGTAATTCCTCTGTATTATGCTTTATCAGTACCTATAACACCTTACTCTGCAAGCAGTCCTGTTGAAATCTGCTTTGCCAGAGGAACCACATTTTAAGCAAGTCTGAAGGACATTCAGAAATCTGCAATTCTTTGAGAAAGGGACACATACAAGTTTATTTGCTCTATTGTTTGCTATATAGCTTCCATTACCTAATTCAGATGTGAGTCAATTTGTATGCAACAAAACAGACACTTTCATTTACCAATAATTATTTACAAGATCAACAAGTGAGACCTACCTGGATGAAATAGTTCTACCCAAACATTAAGTCTACTATTAAGTTAAAACACATACTCATGTTATGCTTTGAATAAAGATGCTACACAATTCTTTTGAAAGGCTGATTTGACTTTTTGTGTTCACCTACTTGTTGGGCCATCCATAGGCTAACAAGCAAGACTCACCAACTTGGGAGCTCTGGAGAACCCCATACAAGGTGCTCATAAAGTGCCCTCAGGCAACAGGTTCCCTTGGAGAGAGGGAAAGCCAAAAAAATGCAGCTCATTCTCAACTAGGGCAACAGTACACAGGTCTAGCCTTTTTAAAGAACTTTTGACACTTGGAAAACAGTCAGTGTGATGTCAAACTGCCAAGAAACTGCAGCCTGAGCAACCTCATATGGAAACTGTGGAGTGAATTTGCATTTCTCACTCATATGATTTACTGTTTGCACCCCCTTCTGTTCATTTTTCCTTCTATTCAAACATTCTTCTCTACTCATCTTGTTTATTAGGCACTTGCTGAGAGATGAAAGCATCAGTTATTATTGATACAGTTACTAACCCCTTTTATATGCTACATGGGTCAAAGACACTTACAGGAATGAAGTTGCAAACGTCACATTCCCAGAAAACTTTTAAAAGTCTTAAAAAACCCGACTGCTAAAATCCAAAACTCCACACCTCAAATAAATCAAAATATAGAAGTGTCGTGTAAGTTATTGACGTGAGTGTATGCTTATAACAAATAGGACAAGGAACTTCAATGAGTTTTGTGCTTGAATACCACCTACTCTTCACTACAAAGGAACTACTGTACTTCACAGCCATTTCATCATCAAAAGAAGCTACAGAAAGACAAAAAAAAAGACAAAAAATGTTGAAATTAAAATTAAAAATATAGAACAATTTCAGCATAGTATAACTAGGCAAGAGGCCTCTGAAGCCTCCGACTGCTCAAGAACACACTTCAGATGAGAAGTCAGCAAGAGTTTAAACACAAGTTTTTTAAACTCTTACTATATGGACATTTATCATCATTTTCTCTATCTAGTAGTGAAGTTTGTCAGCCTGTTCAGACTGTCATTATCACTGTCATCCACACTGTAATCCACTGAGGGCAATTAACCACTACCTGCCCTAGGTTTTCAGTTGCTTAGTGATCTTAAAGCACACTTAGCTCATGAATGTTGTATTTAAAACCTTTCCAGACATCAGAGTACACCTTAGCAATCTTGCCGCAGAACATTTCATAACCTGCTCTCCTGATAATTGCTGGCTGAACGCAAACGTAAAACCTAGCCTCATTCTTTAAAAACAGACAAGGTCTTTTTACACAGGTCTCAATAAACTTAGGGCTGTTCCTACACCTCCCGGAAAGCAGCATCTTGTTCTGCCTTCCATGCCTCCAGCAGTCACTGGCCATGCTGAGCAGGTGGCAGCAGAGCCCCCACACTGGTGCCACCTCTGTCCCACCAGCCACACTTCCTTTCTGATGGCAATAACAGGGACATCACCTGGCACCGGGGCTGAGCTGCCCAGGAGGACGTGGGGGGAGGCCCCAGCAGCACTGGCTTAGAGAAGGAGCACATTACGTCTGCATGTGAACGCAGGGAGAGTAAAGGAAACCAAAGATGACCTTGCTTTTCTCGTCTGAAGTGATAAGCTCCTTCCAAAGTACCGTTTCATCCACCCTCAGGACTAGACCCCATCAGGTTATTTTAGAGGAAAGGAAGCAGCATTGAGTAGGCTGGTTTTGTTTACTTCAGGCTGATTTTTTTCTTTAATTATACTACTACTATCATCATCATTTAGGCAATCTGAGCCAAGCAGTAATTACATAATATTAAAAAACCCTAAATATTTAAAATCCTGTTAATCACCCTCCTCCTCCTGACTACAGCTTTTATTCCAACAGGGTGGCTGCTGGGAAAAAAGTAAATATGCTCCACTGAGGCAAGTTTATGATGCCATTTCTAACTAGCTGATTACCTTACTGTGTGACTAATGCATCTAAATGGAAGTCCCTAATTTTGTTTCTGCCTCACTAGTTCATCTCAGTGTATTAGGCAAAAGAAAACAAAAAAGCATGATAAAATTATAAGTATATATTTCAGTGCACTGTGAGACAGAAGGACAAATTTTAAGTGGAACTTGATTGGTAGATATTCCTCTAAATGTCTCGTCTGAAGGTATTAAAAGTGTTCCTTATTTATCAAATAGGAATGATATCACTAAAAAACCTAAAGATGACCTTTAAGTATATCATTTGTTCCTTGTAAACTAGTACATTTTAGTTCATTATTATTTAGTGAACTATTTTTTGTTGCTCTCGTGCTCTTTGAATCAATAGGCCCTCTAAAAACATTCACCAAAGATGTCACACTTGCAGATTGCTGTACAGCATATAAGATGTATATATTGTATTGTATATACAGTCTTTATTTTTTTTTCATGGACCCTGAGAAAATTGTCCAAGGATCCCACATTGAAAACCATGACAACAATTCAAAGAAAGATTTTTAAAGCTGGTGAAAAATGAATTAACACATTGAACCTAAATACAAACTTCTTTCAGGCTCTGATTTTAGGTTCAGAGCTGGGTTTAAGCCAAGTTGCATTAATTCTGATGAGGCTTCTTATTCTCAGCTCAGGGTTGAGCACACCTTGCGGGAGAACCTATATCCAAATACCAGTGATGAAACTTCTGTCTATAAATACAAATGGTCACAGCACATATGCTCTACTTCCTCATCTCAGCTTCAGGACTGCAGATTTCTTGTGTTTTAGGAAGTCTAAAACAACAACTTCAGTGTAAAGAATGGATTCCCTCTACCATCTTAAAGTTAATTTCCTTTTGCTGAAATGATGCCTTAAGGGCAAAGGTCTATGCAGGTGAAGTCCCCTGGGTCCCTTTGCATTTTCTCTAGGTAGCTCCTTCCCTAAAGAGCTCACACCCCACCAACTTCACGCACAGATTATGAAAGCAAGTGGCTCTGTGGGACAGGATGCACTGGGGCATTTTGGTCAAGAGCTAGGGCAAACAGATGTGGGAAGCTCACATGTTAAGAACATTTCTGTACGGTTCTAGATTTAGCATTACACGGTATATACATATAAGTACTGCAACATATCTCATTTGGACCCACCACTTTCTTTTCAATGGCTAGTGTGCATTCCATAGGAAAAATGACAAAAATGTCGTTGTTGCTTACAATGTGGGAAAAAGGAAATACATCATTAAAAGCTATGCATCACTCCAAGAATACTGCCTGCTCTGCCATGATTTGGTAACCATGGTTGGCCTCAACAAAATGGCAATGGCACAGGAAAAAGGTCACTAATTTAAAATACTGCAATTTAAATAACAAAATTAAAGAAAGGATATTTACTATTCTAATGGTATTGAAAAGATTTTAATATTTTCCAGAAATATGCAAATGACATTCAGTATATGCACAAGATTATTTTGCTGAGAAAATCTTCTTTTGGAAATTTCCAGTTTCACCCACTAAAACCATACTAAAATTAGGATCAGAGCAATATATTTTAGTTATAGTAGAGCTTTGAAATAATATATATATCAAAGTTTGTTATTGTAGGACTCAGGTCCTCAGCCATTTAGAGCACAGCTTCTGCTCTGTAAGCAGAGACTTTAAATCAAGTAGACACTAATGATTTTATGGTGAGGAAACCAAACTCCATCTTTTCTTTCTCTGTGTCATTGTTATGAAATGTTTGGTAATGGCATGCAATCTAGCAAAGAAAAGAAAATGGACAGAGAAGTGAGGGTTGACCTCCTGCCCTGTAGGACTTCAGAATTTGCTGCAGGCTCATACCACCAAGATCATCTAAACAGATGCATTAACTTTAGGGATGACTATACCTCCTTCTCCATCCTCTAACCACTGGATCTTTGGTACCAGGCTTTGTTAGAGCACCAGTTCTGCCTTCTTTAGGTAAAACGCCTTCCAGCATCATTGCTTGCACATCCTTCCAATTTATACTGTAATACAGCTGAGATCCCCCCAAAAAAGGCTTGGGCACATGGTTTATATGCTACATTGTATAAGTAATAATTGCATAAGGACAACTAAAGCTAGCCGAGTCGTGAACTAAATTTGCGCACTTCGCGTCTGCTACACTTTATCCTCTATTTTTCACTTTCAGAAGGTGGAGCAAGCAGTCTTGAATAGGGTGTCTTCTACCTTTAACTACACAGCAAATAAATAAAATGAGCTGCCACCCAATATAAGCAGCATAGAAGAGATGCCCTTAGAAGAAATTCTCAGTCAGTCTGCTCCAGGTGGTACGTAGGGTCTGACTTGGGTGACCTGCAGCAGAATCTAGTTTTAAGCTTCACAGAAGTTTGTTCATTTTTTTATTATCATTATTATTACCAATCTGAGGTATCAGCATAAATGCAGCTGGACCTGTCCTGTAAATGATTTTGCCAAAAGGAAAGCCAAAAGTCAAGCCATGTGTGGCACTAGTTCAGCAGCTGACATTGGGTTTCAGCAGAGGATTATTTTGTAGGATACATAAGCCCTAAGGGCCAGGTTTTCAAAGGAAATCACACCCAGCAGCTCCAGCTGAGGCACTTGGAGCCAGTATCTGCGAGCATGCTGAACCTGCATTCACAGTCCTGATGCAGAAACATATCCAGTACCCAGAGCCCACCAAATGAATTTCCAAGGGTTTGAGAGCATTCTGAATTAACATCAAGCTTACTGTCAGCTCCTCTTCTCTCTCCCGCCTCCCTCCTGTTTTATTACCAACTGTAATCCCATTCCGTGAATCCTAAATCATGTTACATGATTTTCTCTGTCCTATTATCAGTTTCCCTCTGTGGGAATAGCTGGCAAGTGCCAAATTTATTCTGCACAAATTGTTTTAAGGGAAGACTGATGTTCTTCAATCTTTCCTTAAATTGAACATTGTATCTTGCTGGTGAGGACTGCCTATTGGAGGCATTTGACTTGCCATGCTCCTACCCTGTGTGGAGAATTAGATTGATGCTCCATATTATGGAATAGATGTTCTGAACAGCTGCGAACACAGCTCACAGCCACTTAGTGCATTTCTTCATTTTTAATATCTCTTCTGTTACCCTTTAACAAACTGCAGCCCAATGACTCTGGGGGGCAGGTAAAGGGTTGACCCTCTCACACTGCTTCATCAATCACGATCGATACTGTTGTTTGCACTAAATACGGCTTAAAAGACAGTGCGTACTCTGCAGGAGGAGGAGAGCAGGATAGATACCCAGTCATACCACAGCATTTACCACAAGAAACATCGATGACAGGGCAATGAATGAGAGTACAATCATACTATTTGTCATGAGTACTCTAAATATTACTGGACCACAAAATGAGTGAGAAAACATTTTGCTTTCTTAAATTCCTTTTTCATCCCTCATTTCTTCTGCCTTCCTCTCACACACGTGCATGCACATGTCCATAGCACAGAAGCTTTCCTCTTGAAGCTTGCCAATTGCCACAGATTCATCTTTCTAAGTACATAATTCAATCCACTGAGCATTACGCTGTGGTAATGCTGATGAGCTCTTAATTCTTCTGTATTTATTGCAGCAAATTTACCACTGACCTTAATGAATCTTCCATTATGACAAAAATGTCAGTGCCAAATCTCTTAAGAAGGTCTGGCATAGTGGTTTTAAAAGGTCAATGTGTTACTTTTTTTAAAAAAATGGGTCATTTAAAAAATAGGCACTTACATTTAAAAAGACAAGATTAGACATTAAAAAAAAAATATCACTGACTCATCTGTTCGGGTCCTGACAGATTAACGTTGTTACTTAACTAATGCTCAGAAAGCGCATGAGAAAATTATTTTTTAAAAGCTCTGCTTTCATGTGCTGGCAGAAGTCATCAAGAGCCATGTGGTCACATCTTCATGTTCATGAGGACTCAGTGCTCCTGGGAGCATGACCCAGAAGCAGAAGACAGGGTGAGGAGATGGGCCAGGCGTAGGGGAAGTGTGGCAGGATGAGAGTCTGCTTGAGGGCAGCATGGAGCCCTCTGTCTTTAGCTGCCAACAACTGTGGGCAAAACTGTTTGATCAAGCAGCTCATGTATATGGTGGAGGATAACTTTATTTTAAAAATAGTTTTACTGAGTTACTACTATTTGCTGCAAGTGAAATTATTTACTTATAAGATGCATAGTGGCAATAGTACCTATAGAACACCCTGCAGCGGTTGAAAACTCAGGCGGCTAAACAAAGGCAGACAACATCATCACTTTGGTTTTATGGGTAGAAAAGGAAAGACAGAGGGTAAAAGTAATTCTTAGGGTGAAATGGTAAGTGAATGGCTGAGGAAAGGAAAACCAATATTCATGTTAACTGGATTTTACTGCCTTTGCTGCACTTGTGCAATGTAAATATCAGGAGAAAACAAAGCTTTTGGAACAAAGTATGTGTTCACTGGAAAGGTTAACCACCCAGGAGATAGGCTTAAGAGCAGATATTAGTAGAAAAACCTTACCAAGGTACATAAAAAACCCCACACCACTAAATGTACGTCCTTTATAAAGCAGTCTAAGGGAAACACTGCCAGAACAGAGCCAGGGCTTGGATCAAAGTCAAATTCAGGTCCCCAGAAACAAACAGAGCCACAACAGTTCTATCTGTAGCTGGCTGCAAGAGCCATCTCCAAAATTACAGATACCCATTGTCTTAATAAACCCAAACCTGGCCCCCCCCCTTCCTGTCCCAGAGCTGTCTAAAACCCAAACACTCCTTCCAACAAATCAACCTGCAGCCTGAGTGAATTATGAGGGGGAAGAAATCAACACTGTCATCTGCTTGCGGAACAATAATTATCTCTTGTACGCTACTCCAGAAGCGATGCTGTTATCAAAAGCATCATGTCTGTAAAATAACACTTCTGGGAATGGTGCCAGACTGGGGGCTCATGGCTTTCGCTCAGTTTCTGAAAAATAAATCAGCCTAGGTGTTTGTTCTGCTGCTCCCTTCCCTAACGGGAACCACGTTCTCAGCTCACCCATACCAAGCGGACCTGTGGCAAGAGCAAACCTGGAGCAGTCCTCATCCCCAAGGTCAATTAAGATATTACTTGCCCAGTGATGCTAGGACAAGCAGTTGCCAGTAACAGAACTAAAGGATCACAAGCTTCCTCTGCCTCCAAATCCAGCAGTGCAGGGAAAGGGACTCCACCTTCAGCCCGTTGGACTGGGAGCTTCTACTGAGTGGCCAAAGCCCACGAGCCCTGATGACAAACCTGCACAGAAATGAGCAGATGTATTAGGAGGTAGAGGAGCTAGAGACTAGCACAAGGACCCAAAGCAATGATAACAAAAGAAAGTACTGTATCTTCACCAGTTCCTCTAGGAAATTGATGGTCCTGGGAGTTCACTGTTTCCTTCCCAACAGTGGCCACTTCCCTCCGGACAGATGTCTACTGATGTGCCGAGCTGACTCGGTACAAGAGAGCTTGGGGATGGGAGGCTGCCTGGAGGCTCTGCTGGCAGCAGCAGGGCACAGGAAAAAAATTTTTAAAAGAATCACCTGACATATATCTAATTGTGCACATTTCTGGGTTCTGCTCATTACCTGTGACAGATAAAATGTTGGAAAGAGGCAATACACATCCAGGAGAACTACACTTTTAATTTGGATTATGTGGGAGATAATCAGATTGCCACTGGTTTTGAGCTTATTGAACTCATTTCTGACATACTGTAATTCTGAAACTAAGTTGTTGTATCAGCCAGTAAGTGACAAGTTCAGTGCTAATCTATAAAAATTACAGCCTCCTTACTGCTCAGCTCATTAAACTGACTCTGTCTCCCGGCCACTCATTCATCTTCATAATCATCCCCCATTCAGCTACTAACCTCCTCTGTGTGTGCAGTTTACAGTACATCAGGAAGATAAAGTGGACTGATATTTGCTTCTAAAGAGCAGTAGCTTTTAATTTTTACACACACTTTAAGTACAAAGATAAATAAGATAATTTGATATCACATTTTCAGCTCAAACATTAGAAAAAACAAGACTGTATTCAGATTTTATAGCAACATTAACTTGGCTGCATACAAACATTTTTTATTCCTATTTTTTCTAAATGTTGTTACGTTTATGTAGCACCACTGACACACCTGCATCTGAAAGAACGTGTGGAACAGCATGCTTCTCTTGCACTATCCTGCCAGAGAAAAAAGGGGAGAAGCACGTGTAAGATAAAGTTATGAGCTTGGGTTGGTATTTGTGAAACAACATGAGTGCAGGTGAAAGCACCAGTGCCAGTGTGCACGCAAAAACCTACACCACTCCCCATGGAGCATGCCAGCTGCTGGTGCCCCTCCAACCCCAGCGCTCTGCCAGGGCAGCCTCCTAATGAACATTGCAGGAGCTGTACCACACAGCACACCTAAAAGAAAAAATGTGGCTGCTCAAAAAATATCCTTTGGCTCTGTCTGGAAGGGGCAGTGGGCCACACACAAGAGATATGGATTACAGAAAGTGCAAGTCTTGCAGAGGGCAAGGAGCAGCCACCCCAGGGGCAGGAGATTGCCAGGGTTGTTGCCTCAGCTGCCTGCATGATTACTGATTGTTTTGATCCCTGCACTTTATAAATCCAGCTGTTATAATAGATTTATAGATTTTATGGGTAGAATAGACCATATGATAAAGTGGGCCAACTGATGTTTAACAAATTCTAGGGTTTCTGCCTCAAACTAGTGTGACAACATACAGAAGACAATATAAAAAAAAAAAGTAGTAGTCTCCCCATTGCTTGTGTGTGCAATATCAGAGTACATGCAAATTATGAAACACTAATTCTGATTTTACGTTTAGCCCTACATCACTGTCCCACTTACCTCTGCAGTAGCTCCAAACCTGAAGGAGAGGTCCCTGCATGGACCCTTTGCTTCAGCACTCCTCCCTCATCCCCAAAAAGTGCAGAGTGGAGAGGTGATGGCTCAAGCACAAAGACCCACATGTCCTCCTCAGAAGGGTAGGGGCTGTCTGGGACAAGGGATGCTGTGCTGCTGCAGCTGGGGAAGTGGCTCGTGTCTCCTGGAAGCCATAGCCTGCAACAGCCTTTACTCCAGGGTAAAGCCAGACACGCTACAGATTGGAGCAGCTTGATGATGGTTTAGAAAAGTAAGAAAAAGAAAGCTATATCCTATTTCCTAGTGTGACAGCTGGTAATTTGATGGTGCTCCAGTATATATGCGTATTGTGAGAACTTCCAACAGTACCATCCAGGTCTAGCATACAGCAGATGTCTTCCGACTTTGTCACCTTTTCTTCTGGACTACCAGGAAATAGCAGGTCTGATGGTTCAAATGCTCCAAGAAAGGTGAATTTAAGGGATTATTTTATAGTTTGGCCTCAAAAGGCAAATTTCAGTCAAAGACACTGCTCCCCAGTGAATTATATTAATCAAATTGTATATATTTACAGAGAAGAAAGTGAATATTAAACTTGTTCTTTAAGTGACAACCTTTCTTTAACACTGGTATTTACCATACTGCAAAGAGTGTGTCTGCATTGGTAATGGAGCAGAAATGAAGGCCAATGCATTTCAGCCAGACTGAACGCAAAAGACCTTATTGTCTGTGCATTTCAATTTTAGAGAAACTCAGAGTACAATCTGTATAAACTGGGCTTTACCAATATCAAGACATACCATTTTTAGTTCAAGCACAAGAAAATGGTTTTTCTTTCAATAATGCATCATATTTACAGAAAATAGACACACTAAGTATCTATCTAAAGTTACAAGATTTGCTATGTTCTCTGCTGTCATATTTAAAGTTAAAATAGATAAAGCAACGAAGGTTTGCAGGCAACACAGCAGGCACACACAAAAGGGCACACAACACCTATATGGGCATACACACCATGGCAGATCCAGTTGCAGGATATGGCCCTAATGAAACAGAAAGGGAACATCACAAGAAACAGCAGCTAAGCAGTAATGTTTAACATGTCCACTAATTCCAGTTTCCCTAATCATCGCCACAGTGAGCACTTTTCTAGCAGCGAAGAAAACTCTCTCATTGATGCATGTTAAGGAGCAGGCTCCCCAGGGAATACAAAAAGCAATGGTGCAGCCACTTGAGAGCACACAGGGCAGATACTGAGGAACAGGCACCAGGAAAGAAGCCACCAGCGCACTGTTACTGCTACAGGGGGGTGGATGCACAGGTCCAGGCTGATTCCTACCCTGCCTGACCTAAACTCCTTGGCTTGGACTTCAGCACAAGCGTTATGGAGATCATGGCCCATTTAAAGACATTATACAAAGCACACACACGCACAAAAAAAAAAAAAAAAGACTGAAGTATGAAATAAAATTTTGCATTATGGCAAGGAACCCCAGAATAACATAATAGCTTTAGAAAATTGTGATTTTGTTCAAAATACCCATTACAAGTTGGCCTTATATTTTTTAGAACATTAATCCAAAAAGCCCTGCTTCTGTACCCCTGACATTTACTTACAGTATACTATGTTACACTTTTTCAAAATTGACTGCTTTTAAACTTAAAGTGCCCTGTTCATATTGCAAAGTAAATGAGAAATATGAGAAATTACCTTGCAAAATTGCTAGGTTTAAAAATTTTTCCCTTTTTATGAGGGATGAAACAACTGTCTTTGGAAAAAAAAAAAAAATGCCCTGAGAGCTGTGCAGAGAAAAGGGGAGGAGAGAGCAGAGGCAACACATTTCCCAAAACAGCCCCTGTCCAGTGGGTAAGAGCAGCCACTGGCTGCAGCACCAGACTCTGGCCACACTCCACTACCTCACAGCTCATGCGGCTCCAAGACCTCAATCAAACTGCTCACATTATTTCAGACTGCAGCATAACTTATTAGCTTTATTTGATATGGAACATGACTGAATCAGAAGAATAATCATGGAATAACATGCTTTGTGGGTCTGTTTCTAGATCTTATCCCTTACGAGATTTAATACTCCTTTAGATGAGGAATTTGGTGAAGGCATTCACAGCCTCTTCTTGAATGAAGTCCCTACTCTTTGAAGAGCAGTATGGCAGCCCAGCCTGCTTTCTCTAGCCCACCTTGACTCATGATTCCTTGACAGTAACAATGATGAAGGCGGCACTTCTGAGATTTAATTAATCAAGCCAGTTTCTCTTTTCTCCTCCTATTCAAAGGTTTTGTCCATCAAGTGTGATCTTGTCAGAAAACCAATAGTTAATTACTTACTCCAAGCATACTGAACCTATTCAATTCACTTTTCCTTCTTTGATTAAGTCAGTCTGTGGGTTTCAAATAAACATTAGGCAGAACGCCTCTCTGAAATGCATCCCATTCTTGCTTTATATCTTTTGCATTGCCAAACACAGAGCTGTTTTCCCCACAGAGCCATTGTCCTGGCATCCTGCATGATAAGAACTGTTAAAAGCAATGGGGCTTGTCCTGCTTTCAAGTTCAGACCCTGCACATGCTGAGTGCAATCCACATTACAAGCGGTAAAGTATCTTAACTGGCTTTGCCCTACTCTGAAATACGATGAGAGTCAAAGCAAATGTTAGAAAAGCTCAGTTATCAGTACACTCACCCCCAGCCCAGGCTGACAGCTAGCACTGATGAGGAATGCGCTTGTCCATCCCTTTCAGTGGACAATGATCTGGCTAACTGGGCCAAGTTGGTCCCTGTCCCAGCACTCCCAGCTCCCCATGCATTCATGTAAGGGTAACACTTGGAAGGAGCATATGAGGTGCACTTAACGTTCTTTCAATACATGCTGCTGTAATGCAAAAAATGCAAAGAGCCTAAAAAATAAACTCCAGTCTCAAGAGAAATAGAGTGGAGTCAATGTTAGTAATTCCACAGATTTTGCTCTACATATGTTAGTTCACTTTGAAAAGCAAGCAACAGGGATATTCCTGGACTGGAGTCACCCAAGGGATTGAGAAAGTACTTGCTAAAGCATCTTAAATCTATATCAGCCACTACCTCCTCTCAGAAAATAAAACATTCTAAAATAGTCCCTGCATTCACAGTTGTGCTCATGTTTATAGACTATAAAATCTTTTACATGACGATTCATGCTACTGAATTTCCAATTTACATTTAGTCCTAAGTTTATAAACACACTTAGCATTGAAATCAAATCAGCATTACAGGCACATACTTGTGCTTTAAATTACACAAAATCAAAGTAAGAAAACCTGAAAAGATATTACATTCAGGTTTTAAAAACAGGGGAAAAAAAATATTTTTTCCACAGAGGCAATGATTTTTAATTTAGAATTGGATACTTTCATGTAGTTATGAATTATTAGTATAGGTAAGAATTACTTTAAAATCACTTAGAACTGATAACTAAAAGGTGTTACAGCTCTCTTTGAAGTTTGTGCAAAGGCTGTCTTAAATGTGCTGTTGAAGCAGCAATTTTTTGAGCAGTGAAACAGTTACTCTGTTCTGTTATTATTCTTGAAGCCTTGTTGGTAGGTTTAGTTATTTTTTAAATTTTTTAAATTTACTAAACCTGTCTCTCTTTATAATATTGAGATTATAACAGAGATCCCCTCTTAAAGTCATGCATTATGAAAACCTCTTGCAGTGCAAGGGGAGCCTGAAGCCACAGTACCTCAGACCACAGACTTGAGGTTACATGATCTGGTGGGGCCACCCAGGACTGCTGAAAGATTTGTAGCAGCCAAGTGCCTTTTTCTGCCCAAATCACACTTGGTTGCCTGCTGCAAGTGAGCCCCTTCCCTGTTTTGCCTTAGGAGACGCATATGGGAGGAAAACAGAAAAGGGAAAAGAGTCTCTCTTCATCTGGCCTATTTTCAAACACAGCAGTGTTACTTTTATGCTAGAATTATTCAAGTCAGAGGAGACTTTGAATCTCTTTCTTATACAAAGTTATTATACAAAGTTTGGGCTCTCTAAACTCACATGAAACAGCAGATTTATGTGTGTGTAGAATGACAGAACTCAGATATCACCATAAAAAAGTCAATTTATTTTAAAGGAGAATCCCTTACTATGGAGATGATTCTTATAACCTTCCTTCTGGAAGGAAGGATTTTTTGCAACATTTCACACCCCATCCTTACTAAAACTCAAGCCACCCTACAACCCAGATGCAACCCACCAGCTCCAGGAGCAGCTGGGTTTGCTGCCAGGGCTTTACCAGCGCCACCAGCTGATGGAGAACATGGTAGGCATTGTTTCATTTCTGTCCCTTGTGAGATACAGAAGAGAAAAGCCACTGCTCCAATAACAGGCTGATCTTAGAGCAATGTGAATAGCTTTGGCAAATGTTTCTTCGGGAGTAAAAATTGCAGATTCATCTGCACTAAAACTTTAAGTAACTTGCTTCACTTCAGCTAAATTGCTCATGTTATTTTTTTCAAGACAAAAAGTGGAAACTCAAAAGCTTCCCAACATTAAAATACGGACTTTTCAACACCAAGCAACTTGTTGTTTTGACATTTCCTTTGATTATTTTTAATGTATAAAATCTTTAAATTGCAATGACACAATGATAAATTGCTGTTATCAGATATTAAATTTGAAAATGTGGTAATATTCTTTTTATATAAAATCATAATCAAACAGTTAGTTGGAGTTGTGCCTCTACCTTCCAGAAGCCTCTATAAGACACAGCTATTTTTAATTCAAATATATAATACATAGAATTTTTCACCTTCAGTACCACTTGTGATTAAAAAAATCAGGCTGTATATTATCAAGTTATATATTGAACTTCTGCATGGTCCCTAAAGAGTTTAAGTACTGAAACGCTGTTCACTTTAATAATCAAGTTTTCTAAATAATTTTGGAATAGGATTTTAATATTTTTTCTAATTCTGTGAGATAAAATAGAGGATAGAGTGTAACAGAAAAACATGACCAGTCACATGTTTTCAATGTTAAAAGCAGTCTCTTCTTGAATATATAACAACATATATAGCACAAAGACAAGTCTGACTTTTTATTACGCTCTTCCTCTTCTGCTTCCTCCAACTAATACCAAACGCTTCTCTGCTGGCCTGACTTCTACTGCTGAGTGCCAGCAGCAGAACAGTACCAAGGACGTGTATAATTTTGCACCTTATCCCTTCTGCCAAGCTCAAGGAACTTAGCAATTTCAGAAGGTAACTTTCATTTGTAGATGTCTTGTTTCCCCCCACATCCTGCCCTATGGCATATGCTGCAAGGGACCCTTGCTATCTGTGGAGAAGTTTTACTCTCAAAACCAGTATGGCTGCATTTTTTTGTAAACAGCGTTAATTTTTGCAAAACTGTGTAAAGGCTTGAAAGTAGAGAAAATAACATAGCAAAAGAAGCAGCAGCAGTCAGAAGATTGCCCCAGAAACACTCATATTTTCTTTAGTTTTCTGTATGTTGCAGGAGCTGCTGCCAATCTGCATACAGTACCACCCAAGAGCCATAAACATCATTTATATTCTAATATTGGTGCCTGTCATCAAAAGACAAAAATTGATCTTCTACACTGTATAGGGCATAAAATAGAGCAAAGTTAAACCTTTTAAAGAGCTCATTTTATTCTGAATAAAGTGACGACACCTACTACTAAGAGGATTCAGATTTACTATTGCAGGACAAACACTAAACAAGTTCTTGCAGAGACATGTCAGGCTGTGTGTACATGCACCAGACTTTCTGTGAGCCTCACTTGAAGGCACACACAATCAGCACTGAGAAAGAGTTAATTGCTACCCATAACTCTAGCTTCTCCTCAGCATGGTTAGGGGACGATAACCCAGTATCTGCTTTGTGGAAATGAGTCCTTGTGCTATCCCTGTAACCATGACTGCAGAAAATGGTTAGAGGGTGCTTTCACACCCACTCCCTTCTCTGAGAACCTACCTCTACCCTCCTGGTTACTGACAGTAGAAGTTATCTTATAGAATGTCAATGGTTTTGTTCAAGAGTTAGATTCAAAGAAACTCTAAAGACAGAAAATCCAGTTGTCAAAAGGGAACTCTTCAAACAGTTGTCATCCAGTGGAAATGAACCCTTGGCACAGACAGGTGTGATGGATGACATAATTCCACATACATACCACAGGGAGTATGTGCTGGTTTTTATTTTGTACCTTAGTCTTACAAGGCTAGAAATCCATGGAAGAAACTTAACACTATGATTCAGCTTTGCTGACAAGCATAAAGGAAACCTCTAGAGAGGAAGGATGATCTTCAGTTCAAGAGGCTGGGCTACACATCAGGAGTGCCAAAATATTTAAGTCTGTTGAGTGCATTTCACCTAATAGTTTTGCTGGAAAAAAGCATTTACAAGTTTGCTTAAAAATAGACAAGCACCACCATGATAAAATTATATGAAGAATAATATAATTTTCTTAATTGAGATAACTTTTAGTAAGGTGTTATCACGAAGGTTTGGGAAAACAAATAAATATTGAACTAAAACAATCTGAATGGGCCTGTGTCAGTAAACAATTTGCTAGTGTAGAGCCTCATTTGAAAAAATGAACAAACAGTTAAGACGGAACCAAAAGTAAAAGTTTTCATTTTTTTCTTGACTAACAAAAATAAATTGTTTCCATTTTGAGTCATATCATTCACCCCACCCCCTCAAGGAAAAATAAGACATGGATACACAAGAAGGCAAAGATCCTGTTTTTACCAATTACACAGTGACCACAAGCACCATCCAGTATGAAATGACCTGGATTCAGGGAGAACCTCTCCCTCGTAGGACTTGTGCTCACCTCCTCCCTTTGCAGGAGAAGCCACAAGCACTAGGACACCCTGCTTTTCCATTCTGGTCCAATGAATATTTCAGGTTTTGTTTGGTTTTTTTTTTCCCCTCTTGGATCAGACTGTCACAAGCAAGTCCTCTAACCATCAGGTTATGGGGTTGTTTTCCATCCCTCTAAATAATTAACTGCCCCTACAACATGGAACAAATCAACAGGAAACACAGTGATCCCAGGCCATGTTACATCTGCCTGCTGCACCAAAGCCACTCTACTCACTGACCCGACACTGACCTATACAAACAAGCTTTATCTTTACAAGATACCCATGACACCATTAGGAAATAGCCTGACCCTTCCATCCCAGTTCATGTGTTGAAGAGGAAGTTTTCACTGAGAAGCATTTGCTGCTGTGTAGTTGTGCAAAACCATAGAAATTTCCCTACAAAAAAAAAAACAGTAAATGGAAAAGCGAATTAATTTATACGAAACAGCATGCCAGAGACCTTTCTCTGTAAGGATATTTTGTGTACCCTGAAAAAAGTATGAATAAGGCTGTCAGATGAAAGTTCTGTGGTGATGCTTTGGTATAATCCATCCAGTTCTGCAAGGATATGCAGCCCTTCAGGCAATAAATGGTGTTTGACTGCTCCATTTTTGTATGTCTGATTCAAGTGACAAACTGAGAAAAACCCCTACATAGCACAGTTAGACAACATCCTAATGAGCCCAGCTGTTATAGGAGATGGGACTTTTGCTATAGACTTCAGCTGGCCTCATACTTGTTTATAAAGACTGAGGAGCAAAACCTTGCTCCAGAACTTGTAGAACCTTCCAGTTTGCCTCACGCTCCTACTTTTCTCTCCCTGTCCTGGTACTCACCACAGACTGAAGAGGCTGCAGAACCTCCTATGCCTTTGGCCCTAGTAGACTTCTGCAGTTTAACCCCATTACCTGGGACGTGGTCAGGAGTCTGTCTCAAGGCATGATAGAAGAATTGCTGCCCATGAACGTCAAAGCAATAATTCCCTGGTTTAGAGGGCTATTCTCACTGTTCTTTTTTCTTTTAAAATTAACTGTAACACTTGTTAACACAGTGTAGCACTTTTGTAGTATTTATATTTTCTGCTCTTTAAAGAGGCAACATGACATTTTTCTAACAGTATAAAAGGTACAATATCCCAGCCTTTCACCTAAATGTATGTTGAAATTTTTACACTAATAACAAGAACTTTTCATTTTGCTACTCTCCTTTTTTGTCAAAATAAATGCTGCTTCTAGCTGAAAACTGAATAGCTGTTTCCCAGAGTCTGTCAGGTTTTTTTTCACACAAGTGCTGAGTACAAAGCTGTTCATATTTCTCCTGTGGCTCTCTGACTGCTGTTCACATGACAGTCCTTGAAGTACAGCAGATAAACTGAAGATGTGAAAGTGGACAGGGGAATCCAAACATTTTCCAGCACAGGGCACTGCAGATCAGCAGCTTATATGTTCCAAGACACAAGTGCATTCACAAAAATTAGAGTACTGGTGGTTACCCTCTGTCAGTGTGATTCTTTATATTAGTGATGTACGCACCTACTTTGGGATATATGTAAGAAAACCCAAGTCTCCTCCTGGAACCATAGGAGTTAGCAGCCAAAGAACTATGAAATGCAGTATTTTTGTGGAGCCTAATACAGCAGGCACAAGGCTTGTGCACTGCTGGAGTATCAACTCATGAAGCTGTGTAAGGGAACAGCATGTTTGTGATCATAAAGGAGAAGAAACACACAGAAGACAGCCAAAGACAGATTAACCAAACCAACTCAACCCCTGAAAATCAGCTCAAATTCCTCCCCAAACATTCCCCACCACCATCAAAAGAAAGGAAAAACAAAACAGAAAACACACAGAGGCAGAGTAGTCATGGTAGCATAATCTGATATAAAAAGATTTGTGTTAACGTAGTCACTATAAGAGGCTTGAAATGGTTAGCAAAGCAAGAACCTCCTGTGGTAGGATTTCTACTGTGCTCAAAAAAAAAAAAAAAAATCAAACTTTTTACACAATTGCCTTTTTATCCTTTGTGAATAAATGAAATTTAATCAAAGGGATACTTGATGCACCAAAACCTTTCTTTCAGCTTGGAGCAAGAGTTGGAGCAAGCTCACATCTGTCCCAAATACACTGTATAAACATTTCCACTATACAAGAGATGTCAAGACTCTGCAGGTTTCTAATGCAAAGATGAATAATACAATTTTTATTTTGTTTTAAAATCACAAAGTAGTTTGCCTCTTAAGGAAGCTTTCATTTCTTATTTCTCGCTCCACCCCCCACAGTCAAGAAACTCTTTGTTCAGCAACAGTCTACATTTCAGTTACAAAAGGAAAAAAGGTCTGAGAAACATCACTCCTATCTCAGACAGTAACGTGGCAAAACCACACAATCCCTAAATCAGAGCCCAATTCAGAAGCTTGGGCTGATAGAGGGCAACAATGAAGCTAATGAAGCTTCAGAGTTACAAGACAAAACCAACCCCCCCTGAAAAGACCACAGTAAATGGTAACAGCACTTTTCATCACATCTCAGCATCAGTAAGAGCTCCTGGCAGCAAACACTAGTTACCCTCCCTCCTGCCCAGGCCTGGTCTCATTTATTGTCCCCAGATTCCTACGTCCCTCTGTGGCTTATTACTTCCCATGGAAGGTCCTCTCCGGGGATGTCCACCAGTCAGTCATTTAAAGTCAGTCTTTCCTGGCTGGAGCAGGAAAACTACATGCCTTGAGCCCAAAGTACCATCACATCTTGACACCAACATGCTGAAGCCAGAATTACTTTCATTGTGGAGGTTCCTATGGACTCAGTGTCCTCAACAAACAGCAGCACTTTCCTAGAATTTGGTTTGGGTTTCACTATTAGAGACTACTATACCTACAGTGATGTCTCCGCGTACCCTGCAGGATTACTTCTTCTGGAGTAATGAGTCTGATAAATGAATGATCTGAGCAACCCTAAACTTGGTTTATTTGTATATCAAATACAAACTTTTACTTCTGAACAAAAACCATGTTAAGCAGAACAAACTGTTTTTTCTAACTATATTTCAATTAGTTATGTGGACACTAGTGACTATAAGGTTTAAAACTGAATATACCTGTTATTTTATGACTAAGTAACACAAATTGAAAAAAAAAAAAAAAAAGAACCATATTATTTCACCTTTGTTCAAGCTAATTTAATTTACTTTTTACATTTTAAGCATCTTTTCCTGGCCTGCGGAAGAAAGTCATTTCCACTGTTTGCTACAGTTAACCCATATGTACTATTATGTCTTTTATGGTGCTTAAACATAGATAAACATATGATTTGCCCCAGATTCAACACTCCAAGGTTTTTTTGAATGATCCTACCTTCTGTACCTTTCATTTGGTGGGAGAGATGTACTTTATAAGGGTAAAGGAACTTCAGTTTCTGTGCAATATAGAGAAGCCTCCTCTGGTAACCTGAGATGATTTAAGAGGAAAAAAAAAAAAAACACCTTTGTTATGGCATTTGGCTTTAGCAATAAGATATAGATGAAATTGAGAGAGGCTCAGAGCTAGGTACTTTAATTTAATCCATGAAGTAATAAAGACATCAGTGAGAAGTTTATGGCCTTGATTCTTATTTCAACTAATTCTGAAATCTGTATCTCTGGCTTTATTACAGCAAAAGCAGTTGCACATCTAGTTCTAACCACCTTCAAAAGTTATGGGTTTGGTTACATTTATGCATCACCACCCGTTTTTATTCACAGCAGAATTTATTCAGAGACCAAAGAGACAAAGTAACAGTCTTACACCTATAGTAGTAGTCCACACTAAAAATATTTTTAAAGTCATTTGATAATCAAACATTTCTATCAGATTGAAGTTTATGTATCAGAGATTAACCACTACCAGAAATCTATGAAAACATCTGTAAGCAGTAGTTTTTTAGCTGAAATAGATATCTATGTGTTTCTATTTTTCTTAGAAAAGTATAGAATATATTTACACTATTCAAAATTAAGAAGCATCTACTTTACAGGACTAAATACTTAATCATTAGAATCTAGCCTAAAAATAATGCTGACATTCATATTTGTCAGAGATGGTACTACAACTGCTATCTTTCCTTGCCAGTTCCTTTTGTGCAAGTAAAGGATTTCTGAATTAAGGGATCACACAGACTTTCTAAAGGTGTTACTCTGATCAAGAATTTTTGTCTCAGGTCTTTTCTCCCCATCTTAAAAGGAAATACTGAACCACATAGCAGTTCATGTACAGAAATGATAAATAAGGAGCAGAAAAAGTCATAATAACCATCTTTGACTTAATATTTGCATATTCTTTTTGAAAATGTAACTTACATTTGTTGCACTTTAAAAAATGCTAATAAAACCTATGCTACCCTGAATGTTTTCCTCATGGTAAGTCAATCTGCCATTGAATTGCAGTCTTAATGAAAGCCTGTTGAATTTTACTCTAATAATCATCTCAATGATCTGGACAAGGGAATTGTGCGCACCCTCAGTAAGTTTGCAGACAACACCAAATTGGGCAGGAATGTTGATCTCCTTGAGGGTAGAAAGGCTCTGCAGAAGGATCTGGACAGGCTGGTTCAATGAGCTGAGGCCAGCTGTATGACATTCAACAAGGCCAAGTACCAGATCCTGCACTTGGGTCACAACCACCCCATTCAACGCTGCAGGTTTGGGGAGGACCAGCCTGGCAGAAAAGGACCTGGGGGTGTTGGTCAGTAAGTGGCTGAATATGAGCCAGCGGTGTGCCCAGGTCACCAAGGCGGCCAGTAGTATCCTGGCTTGTGTCAGAAATAGCGTGGCCAGCAGGAGTAGGGAAGTGATCATCTCCCTGCACTAGGCACTGGCAAGGCCACACCTAAGACTGTGTTCGATTTTGGGCCCCTCACTACAAGAAAGACATTGAGGTGCTGGAGCATGTCCAGAGAAGGGCAAGAAAGCTGGTGAAGCGTCTGGAGAACGTGTCTTATGAGGAGCAGCTAAGGAAACTGGAGTTGTTTAGTCTGGAGAAAAGGAGGCTGAGGCTGACTTTATGGCTCTCTACATCTACCTGAAAGAAGGCTGTGGTGAGGTGGGTGTTGGACTCTCAAGTAACTAGCAATAGGACAAGACGAAATGGCCTCAAGTTGCACCAGGAGAGGTTTAGATTGGATATCAGGAAAAATTGCTTCATGGAAAGGGCTGTCAAGCATTGGAACAGGCTGTCCAGGGAAGCGGTTGAGTCCCCATCCTTGGAGGTATTTAAAAGATGTGTAGACATGGCACTCAGGGACATGATTTAGTGGTGGACTTGGCAGTGCTAGGTTAACAGTTGGACTTGATCTTAAAGGTCTTTTCCAACCTAAGTGATTCTATACTGATGAAATATGAAAAGCTGCAAGGCTAAAGCAGGCCTTAAATACCCATGTACACTGACATGTATTTTATGTACAGCTGTATCTTACATCTATTTATCCACTGCTATATGGTGGGAAGAAGGTTATTCTTTACTTCTATCCGTTGTGGGATTTTGCCATCAAAATTAAATAGCAAGGATGGTTTTATCACAGCTACTGCACCCACAGATGCTGTACATAATCTTGTGACTAATTTCTAATTTTTTTTTTGTTAATCACAGAGGATAGTGACAGATGGCACTTGGGAAATTTAGCATTATCGGAGGGGGTGGCTATGAATACTGACAAAAAGAGATATAAAGCAACTTGCATATCAATATTTTGCCAGCTTTGTTTCTACCAAATGATAAAGAAATAATGTTTTGACTATAACCTCCAGCAACAGCTGAGACAATGTTTGTTTTCCCTCTTATTTTGAAAGGAAACTTGTATTATTGTCCATTATTAAAACATGCTAAAGTTGTGGGAAAAAGAGAGATATATGGCTCCATTTTCATTTAGTGCAATGGCAGCCAACAGAGGGAGGTCACCAGCACACAGGGTCAGAGCCTTACTGAACACAAGGGATGAAAACATTTGAGTTTTCCCACCATGATCACATCCCTGTATGGTTTGTTTTCCTGCCTTCCACTGTCGACCCAATACAAGAACCACAAGCCTGCAGTTAGCATGGGGTAAGGCAAACACTCTTGTCAGCACTAATTAGTCCAGCTCTAGGCTCTTGAGAGATGACACACACACACTACTCACACTATGATTTTCCATCATTCACTTGCTGGGCAACTACCATTTTTATACTTTGAATATGTGAACAATACGTGGGCCAAACACCATCATTAAAAGCATTTACTGACCTAAGAACAGGCACATCTCTACCCCAGGAGGCTTGCTGCAACTCAACAGCACAAGGGTTTAAATTCAAAATAGCAATTTCCAAAGTTAACTGACCACCACCTACAAGCTGCATGAAGTCCATAGTCCTGATTACCTTTTGGACATAGGGCCCCTCTACAAGGCCACCCTTTCACAAGACTTGCACACAGTTACTTAAAGTTTTGCATGAATTTCAGTGATGTTGTTTCCTACTAATCTACAGATGATGCAGATGGCTGGTTCCCAAGTAACAGGCAGCAGAGGTCTGTGTGCTGTTGAGGGACCAATCTGACCTGTATCAGGCAGAACTAACACAGTTCTAACCCAAGTAGACTTAGCATACACTGCATTTCTGCTGGCTTTATACTTTTACGCTGGTTTTATGGTAGATCTTTTGGAAAGTTTGAGTAACTCAGATTAATGATGTCTGATCTAGTATAAGGTCTGCTGGGATAAAGTGACCACTAAAAAATATGGAGATAATATTGCCCCCACTGGCTTTTAAAGCACCAGATATAAAAGGGCAGACATGCAGACTTCAGGGCTTCCTCCTGTCCAGGAGAGGTAATTAGATTCTCTTCCTATAGGATAACATATGTTTCACACCATAGCCACACCAGCCTCCACACTCCTGCCATTTTCTGTGGCTTTTTTGATATTATAAGCACCTATTTAAAATTGGATAGTTGAAGCTCAGTTCTGTATCTCTTCTTTCCACTAAAAGCAGAATCAGGCCATAGAGTACCTGTAACACTGCTCTTGCCAGCTGTGAATACAAGTGGAGTTTCCAATATATAATTTTTATTTTCTCAGTTGCTAAGTAATAAGAGTTAAATTGTCTTCTCTGATCATCACACAGGTTCTCTTGAATTCTATTCTACAATATCTGCTTGTATTAAACTCCAATTGATGTCAATAGGGGTGCTGTACTCACAGGGAGGAAAGGATAGCTTTTAAGGAATGTGTTGCATGTTCAAAGAAAAACATTTAACCCTTGACTTTAGTGTTAGATTTGCAATCTTCTGCTTTACCAAAGCTGCTCTACATTTTTGTGTGTTTAACAGCCTTTTTTTTTTTTTAATATCTTCAAATGCTGCAGGGAAATTAAAAAAGACGTTCACAGGAGAACGTGAGAATTAGATAAACAAGAAAAAATGACACATGCCATTACATGGTTTATTCCTTTTTTCTAGATGACCTGGATCATTGTATTGTCACAGAATTATGTTCTGCTCTGTTCCATTGAGTGGAGGATCCCAATTTCAACTCCAATTTGTTATGTTACATACATGCCTACTGGATATAAAATAGGGGCCATTATGCAGAAACCCGAACTCAATGATCACAGTAGCTTCCAGTTTCATACTGTGGCATAATTGGTGGTAGCAGAAAGGATGCTGGTAAGCAGCATATTCCTTTAAACTGTTTTTTATTGAAGCTGATAAATAAACCAGACCACAAACTAGTGCATATCAACTATAACACAGAATATCAAAGTTAAATAGACATCTTATGTGATCATTCCTTCAGGTATCAAAATTGTCCTATAACAGAAAAAGGAAGTTAAAAACATTGGGCATTACCATCCAGAAAGCTGATTATTTTAGTTTGTGACCTCTTTCTAGCAAACCCATGCTCACCTTTGGTTGACTGGAAAGCCAGCTGATTGCTTGCGGCCCAAATCCTGACACGTACAGGATAAATAGTTTAAAAATTGTCCAAAGACATTTAACCTTTTGGGCATGCCTTGGACAAGAGAGCACTAATTTTCCAGATTCAGCCACATTACAGCATTCTTGTGTCAGATATGATAGCAAATAAAATCAATTTTATCTAAATTAAAGCAATCCTGCAGGATACTTGGGTTAAAAGCTTGAGGACATGAAAGGGTAGATGTGAGGAGGTCAGTCTGCACTCCCACTCAGTGGGCAGCAGGAATCCCAGACTAACGCATCTAGGAGGAAAGCAGCAGCTTCGCTTGGCGCACAGCTTGCAGAAGAGCACCACAGCCGCAATCCACGTAGCCACAGGGCGAGCGGCAGTGCCTCAGACAGAGCTGAGGGGTTTGCACCCCTCACGCCTGGCAGGGTGTGCACAACTAGGACCAGCTGACCACAGCAGCAGTATTATGGGATAACATTATCAAGAAAGCCTGCCTGGACAGCCACCCTTATTACAGTCCTAAGGCAATTTCTCTGTAGTTTCAAGGTGATAGATATACTTTGCCTTCAGTGAACAATAAAGCTGCTTCCTCAAAGTAATTCAGTGCTCCACCTAGCACCAAGGCAGTAATAATATCCTACACCCATAAAAAGAGCTTTGCCACTAAGAGCAACAGTATAAGCATTTAGCAGGTACTGAAATGGGTTGGAGGCAGCATTTTTCAGCAATGAGTGGACAAAAGCCCAACACATTTTGACAACACAGAAAGGCAGCAAAGTAACATTTTTTTATTACTTATACTGTTGCCTCTGAGTAATTGTATCAAAAAATTAAAACCAACTAGCAAGGCTCAGATGGAGGGGGAGGAGAAAACAAAGATTAGAAGTCACTAATCAATCTATGTAGAGTTTGAATTAATTAGAAAATAATCCTATGCAGATTAAAAAGAAAAGGAAGAAAGATAAAAACTATGAGTGAAACGAATAATAAAAAGCTCTATGAAAATCAATCCCTTTTCCATAAAAGCTAGCCATCCTAATTCATTCCTTGTGCGAATTTATTACAACTCTAATTTAAATTGCATCAGTAACTGCTTAATCTTCCACAGGAATTCCCTGTCTCATCCTTTCCATTTCTTGCCCCTGTTGATCCTTTCATATATGAAATAAAACTCTCCTGGGGAAACATGGGAAGAGGAAACACAAATACCTGTCTTACAGGGATGCAATCAATAAGCACTACCCTGTTTGAAGTAGCTGGGAAGTATTTAAAAGGAAATCCCTGCTTGACTAGAAAATGTCAATGGCAAGAACCCCATGATCTTTTGCAAGAGCAGGTTTTCACACCTGGGTACTAAAGAATTTGGAGGAAGTCAACTTTGAGGACACTGAATGTAGGACATCAATTTCTTTGACATTTTTGTTACTCTGACACATCAGTAAGTTTAGCTACAAATACCAAGTACAATTTACACCTTGGTGAATGTATAACAAAACTAGGCATGCTATGGAGCAGCAGACAACAGATCCTGCTTCTGGGCAGTGCTGTGTGCCTCTGGGCAGGACACCCAAGTCTGTGCCTTATCCTGCAAGGCTGCATTCCTCACAGCCACAGTGGCAGTGTCCATGCCAGCCCTGAGACCAGGCACAGGCCTGCGGTCTACAGCATAGACACCCTGCAATCCTCCAGCAGCTTCTCCTGCATTCCCTCCTTTTCAAAGCAGTATTTCCACCTAAACACATCCACTTTAACACACTGCCCACTGTCTGGCAAGGGTTGGATTGTGCCATAGTCCTGCCACTGGGAGGTTATTACCTACAAGGCACTGTGGCACATACTGGTGAGCCCGCTCCTCAGCTTGGGATCTACAAGCAAGACAGATCCCTACTGTACCTTCAGAATAACCACCTGTATTACACCAGCAGTGGGTTCAGCTCATTTCATCTCTCAGTGCTTCTGGCAAGGGGAACATCTGTCTCAGCTCAGTTTCTATGATCACTGGTATGTGAATGCTGACTAACAATTTTTTCTTAATTAGATATATTTCTATTGTCTTTTCCACAAATAGATAGCAATATAAACTTAAGATTTTTTTTCCCAGGGCAAGTGTTTGCACACTTGCATTTTCTTCAACTCTTCAGTGTCAAGGGAGGCAGCTAGCAGCAATGCCAAAGTCTCTACCTGACACAAAACACTGAATACAATTTAAATATTATTTAAATAACTCTTTTTACATACCAATGACCTTGACAACATCAAAACATTAGCTGGATTAAAACCCCTCAGTCAAGAGTGGGTCTGATTTCATCAAAGATATTGCAAAGGAAGTGAAAGATTGAGTAAGCCAAACTCACATCTTCCGAGAACCTGGACGGGGACAGAGTACACAAAGGAAAGGAACATTTGCTAAAACCTCCAGGGTCAGGCAAGAGGAGCTGCAGCATCATCCATTCCAGAGTTTGCTTTCTTCTGTGTGAAGCATGATATGAGGTTGGGATGCCCATCAGGGTGTCACCACTTCCTGGTTTTCACAGAGCTGGGTCAATATCAAGTGGTCATCTCAATACTGGTTTTCCTCAGTACCTTTTTCTCACAAATGTACAATAATGAAGCAGATGTTAACATTCAAGAAATCCATCACTTAGCTCGAACTACACTCTATTTCTATTGATCTGGTGGGAAATGTTACAGAACTATTGTCAAATAAAGTCACAGCTGAAAACAGAGTAATAAAAATAGTGCATTATTAAAGATATTGAATTAAGTCAATGTTAAACTGCAAAGCAAATATAGCAGATAATTAAGTCACAAAGCTAAAGCAACAAACCATCCTTTTCTAACAGTCCAAAATCCAGAGACTGGAGAAGATAGCATTAAAAAAACCCCTAAAAATAGCAAACCACCATAAAAGATTAATGAAAAAGTACAAATACGATCTCTCCTGGAGGACTGAAATGCATTTAGCTGGTTAAGGACAAGGCATCCAGTTTGATTCTAAACATCAGCTTGGGCCGACTTGCACAGGACAAATGCAAAGAGTCCTTCGTAAGAAGGTTCAGGAAGAAAATTGCATTTTTAATGCCAATTGGATCTTCTGTTCTAGGTTCACTGTTGTTATGGAGACTCAGATTTCTTTTCCCCATTGAACTCCACCCTATGCACAGAGCAAAGGTGTTAATAAGCTGTTATGCTTCAAACTGTCACTATGCTCAAAAGTTAAGAGAGGTAGGACTAACCAAGACAGACAAGATAATAATTTCCTCAGTTATTTTTGGCACATTTTCTTAACAACTTCACCAGCAACAATACCCTCATTCATGAAAGCATGCTCTCAGCATACTAGAAATGAATTTTAGTCATTTAGTGACAGTGACACACCTTCTACTGAAGAGGATGAACAGGGAAACAGCTGCATGTCTCAAGCATGTAAACCACTATGGCTTTTTTTTTTTTTTTTAAAGTCTCAAGTGCTTGTTTGGACAGATTCTGTCATGCACACAGACAAATAAATTGCTGGGATATACCAAGTTTTTGCTTACTATTTCTAAGGGTATGTTCAGAATGACCCAGAGAAAAATCAACTTTTTTTTTAGGTTTTCTGAAATAATTTTTTCTTCCACAGTGAAAAGCGCCCAAAAATCCAACACAAAGCTATAAAACCCCTGTACGCTCATAGCAGACTTGTTGCTCAAGTAGGCAATTAACATTTAGGATGTGAACAGACAAATCTGGCTACCAATTAGCACACTTGCAAGGAATACAATCGGCAGTACAGTTATATCACAGGACTGGCCATTTGCCACTCCTTCACATGTTTAGTGAAATTGTATTTTCCTTCTTCTCCAGTACTACCAGTTGTAAGTTTTCCTCAGGTGTTACATTATGCGTGACCAGACCCTAGCACCTCCTCAGACACATTGTGATACCGTCTAGAAACTAGTCAATAGCTGGAGAAATTCATCACTGAAGATTAAACCACCTAGCAAACTTGGTGGCTTTTCTCTCCTGACTCCTAGCCCACAGTAGAAGAGTCTCCTCCAGGGGAGGGAGGAACCATGAGGCCCTAAACTAGAGTCCTGTTCTGAATTATCCTCCAGCTTTATTGACTAGAGAGGGACTTCGGTTTGTATTTAGGTAACATGAAGTTCCTCCCTTGCCCATCACATAAATGCAGTCCCCTCCACATGCAGATTTCACAGTGAAATCATTAAACATGCAAAGGTTTAAGCCAAGACAATATATCATGAGTTTTCTGTCCCACATAAAATTGCTGCTCTGATTGCATGACTAGTCCACTCACTGAAGTTTAGTGCCATTTATGAAAAAGAAGATAGTGAGGGTTTTTTAGTAGTGGTTATATAAAAAAGCTAATAGAATTTAAATCTAAAACTAAAATAATTTTCCTTTATAAAAAAAGTCTTTTGATAGTTATCTGACAGTTTAAGTACCATAAAGGGATCTTATCCATGTTTCAACTAAAATTTTTTACAAAGGTGTGTAAAAGTAATTCACCCCTTCGGGCTGTCAAAGATGAATGACTTCAGATAAAATAAGAATCTGTAGCACTGCAATAATGCACTAATTTGAATTACATATATCTGCCATTAGGAGTGTATGTAAGCATTTCAGTCATTGATGTGTTTTTCTGTATATTAACCCATACTTAACACAATTGACCTCATAAAGCTCAATTGCTAATTATTCAAGCTGCCAGTAAGTAAACCCTGCTTCTCCCTTGCGCCTCTACAGAAACCAGTTACCATACTACACAGGAGCAGGTAACGCTTGCTGTTAAAACAGACAAAGGCATTTTGTTTGCAATGGACAATTTCAATTTACTGCTCTTTGGATTTACATTCCGCATAGCTCTCCCTTAAAATCTTTGTGATGTTTCAGCCAATTACTTGTAAAATTTCTTTTCCTGCCAAAAGACTGAAACCCGAGTTGTTTAAGTTTACTCTTGCTGAGCAACTAACTATGAAGGTGTCAAGGAGTAAGAAAAAAAAAAACAAAACACAAAAACCACAAAATAAAACCCCTTCAGTCATTTCCAGAGGCAAGTTGCTTCACACTTCAACAGTAAATTGAATTGTCACACACATCCTCTGGCTAGCAGGACAAAGAGAGAGGCATTTACAGCTTTAGTTTACTGAGCATTGCTTAAAGAAAATCTAGCTCTGTTGTAACTTGGTAGGAAGGACAAAGGTTGCAAAAAGAGGGTGAAGATGTATGTATTAAGAAGTGGCCAATGCTATTGCTGGTGACTGCCATGAAATCTTCAGAACCCTTTAGAAACTGAGGAGTAAATTGAAGACAATACAGGCTCTAAAGCAACATAATTCTTCAGAAGTTGTCTTTAATTTATCACAGCTAGTGATTTTATCTCACATACAATTTATTATTTTAAAGCAAAATAGTTTAATGGCTTTAAAAAAAACCATTAGCTACTTCCTACATAGCATGCCCTTTTTATATCCAGATTCTATACAAAAGAAAACATTAAATTGTTCTCATTGAAAAATGACTTTTCCCTCCTTATCAAGAAGGCCCCACAAAAAGTCTTTATAGACTGCTTCACCCTATGTACATTAGTGAAGATTATTTGCTGTGAAGCAAGCATAACTTCTACAAAAGGAGAGATAAATTTAGCCCAAAGAACACATTTTTCTCTCTGCTGAAAATGAAGGTGGTGTCATATCATCACAGTAGTAGAGTTTTAACTACTCCTAGTGTCCCTGCATCTAGATCTATAGTAGTAATTCATCCAAAGGGAGAACCAGATAGGACCAGATATGTGCAAGTGTGCTTTATTGTTGTGTGAGCCACAGGGTAATCTACTTCTGTTATTACTCAATTAATTTCACACAAAAAAAAAGATATTTGACAGCACAGTTTTAATGGTCTGTATTAAGACTATGGATTACTTTG
>VZTL01029523.1:0-28665 GCA_013400535.1 Scopus umbretta
ATAATGATGATGATGATGATGAATCTGGAAGGATGCTAGAGAGCAGGACTTGTAGTTTGAAATCCTAGAACTGATGGATGTCAGATATAGACTATTGACCAGAACTGTATTCAATTTACAACCTTATGCATCCACAAGAAATCCATTACTTTTTGCAGGAGTACTTCAGGGGGCTTTAAATTTTCACCTGAATTGCTGAAATCAGAATTTGACCCAGGTTCATAGATATTATAGGATCAGCAAGCAGGAACAAGAGAGCAATAAATCATATACCAGAAAGCAGAAGGGAGTTCAGCCTCTGACTGGTAAATTTAAGAAAGTGTACTTTAAAGTAGGGGGTCTCCTTTGTATTGTTCACTTTTCATTACATGATTTTCCTCTTAGACCTCCTCCCACTTTCCTGCTGGTATGAAAGTTATACCCACTTTTATCTACTACACTTAGAGAGGGGAATGGATGTTTCTCAGAGCTATACAGAATGGAAGTCACATATTTTTAAGCCAGGAATCTGACAACCTTGTCCTGACATAAGTGACTGCATTTTACAGCTTATTGCATCTGTTTATAGAAGCGGGGTAAACAGGTGAGTCATTTCAGATCCTGGCACCTAGACAGGTTTAATTGTGCGGTGCACCCTCACCCTGATTTCCTTTCCCTAAACTACACAGCTACCATTCATGCTTACTCAGGAAGAAGATTTAATTTATTGTCCCCACCTTTCCTTTCTTCCCTGATGGTGTGGAACACTTGAAATAATTTTGATTTAAAGAGACAAACACATAAAGTCAGCCAGGGAAAGAAGAATCTCCTTGCAGACACCTCACAGTTGCAGTAACCTTCTTCCTTCTGCAGAAATCTTCCTTCTGCAAAGTCTAGCGAGTGGAGGGCAGGCAGTTGAGAACTTGCTCTTTTATTGATGTGTTTACATCTCACTGGCATTTTCAGAGATCATGCTTGATAATCCTGAATACTGATCATCAACCACCTTAAGTTGCCTTTTGTTTATATCCCCTGCCCTTATTCATGTGTATGCTCACTCTTTAAGGTGAAAAGACAGCAGCCCAGAGGAAGACTTGCGCAAAGAGAAAATGAGGTGGAAACAGGGAGTGATGCTTTTGATGGGCTTTATATTTATGTACCCGTTCAATACAGTTTATAAAACATGCAGCAGACAAAACCATTGTAAACAGAGTAGCAAGAAGTAACTGCCAGTACTTTTTCTAGTCAGTATTATAAACACAGGGAGGGGAGAAAAATCCATCTTTGCATTTAATTCCTTTAGCTAATTCAGCTGACTAAAAGTGCATAAATCTGCTTTCTCTGGCTTCTTCAGTTTTGCAACAGTGACCCTTCACCTCACCTTGAGCTTTTCTGTACTGTAATTAAGGACTATTAGTAATTGTTCTAGAATGTTAGTGGTAGAAATTGTTTTATGGATCTGTATTGCCTCTACTTTCATGTTCTCCTGCCACTCATCTTTCATGTGGAGCTATCTTGTGTGTACTGTAGGCAGGCCTCTTTGTCTCAGCATACACACCCCCCACAAGAACGAGAAACCCATGTACTGAAAGGTGATGAAGCTCTGATTACACAGACATATCTAAGTATCATGGGAACGTTCCCTACTGGCAAAGGAGAATTACAATTATTGAAAATATGGAGATTTATGGAACCTCAGAAAAGATGGTTAGACTATTTTTGGGATAGGTTGGATCTAAACAAATGGACTAAGATATCTTACATAAGACTCTTGAGTCAAGTTTCTGCGCTCAGTTGCAAGTTTACCTGGCCATAAGCTAGGTCAGAAGACTGCAAATAAAGTACTCCCCAAAGTATTTTGGTGTCTTTCATTCATGGTCTAGACAGCACAAGACATTCAGAAATGCAGTCCTTTCTCTGCCTCTTTTATTTTTAAATGGATGGAATTTTTACCTCCTGTGAATCCAGACTTTGCTCCACATATGTAAGCTGAAATGCCTTTGAAGGTGAATTTCTGTAACCAGACAAGACTATCCAGCACAGCAATGTACACACAGAATTGTTAAATATGCTGAAGTCAGGGAAATATGTATGACACAGAGTTTGCACAGTACAATATCATTGTGAATTTACTGGAAGAGTAATTTGCCTTGATAAATGCAATATATCATTATCATACACATGGCCCTTATATGCAGTTCTAAGAGGCACCAAATCCAACCTAGAAAGTGCTGATAGGGTGTTGACAAATATGTTCAACCCGAAAGATTGAGGCCCGAGGGCAGACTGCCTTTAATCATTAAACTGTCTGAGCCGTCATTACACATTGCTTTCTGAAACAATATTTTTTGGCCCATAACAACCTTTAATTAGCCTTTTGCTTTCTACAATGGGGCTCTAAAGAAAAATCGTTAGCAAGGGTATGTGCATCTGCGTCAGCCAAGACCTCCCTGCAGTGATTTAGAAACTGAATATTTCTGTAGAAAACTTTAGACTCATGCCTGCAATGCCCATGCAAGAAAATAAATCAACAGGAGAAGCTGAGTGACTGAGCTATGAAACTGTTCACATTGAATAGTGGTTTGATCTTACAGCAGTAACCCTCTGAACTTATCCTATAGCTCTACATCCTAACTACAGCTGGGCTGGGACCAGGGATCTGGGTTCTGTAACTGGACAGATCTGCAAGGGCTTATGTGCTGCGCACCCAGAAGGGATGAACACTGGCTCTGGCTCAACAAAGGGAGGTGCCCCATTTCTTTCACTAGGGCCTATGCCATAAAGACCATGCCACTGCCTGTGGTCCTGCAAGCACAATTGCACTCTCCTCCTTATTGCAGAGTGTGCTCAGCAGCCTCCAAGGGTCTATGTCCACACCAGCCTATGGTTCCCTGAAAGACTGACTCTGTGAAGCTTCCTTAGTGCTGAACATCCTGCTGTAATTGCATTGCTTACCACCCTGCTGCTGCTGGGCACCAGGATAGAATCATAGAATCATTAAGGTTGGAAAAGACCNAAGGGTGTACCTGTGGCATGGCATCTTTATACATGCCTGGGGCAGCTGCAGATTCTTTCATTCCACCCTCACTCATCTGCATAACCTACACCCTGTGACCACCACCATGCAGCTTTGTGTAGGAAGCACTGCCAACCTCCTGTCATTATACAACTTGCCTTGCATCAAGAGTGTGTGGGCTTACTGAATAAAAATAATTACTTGGGTCAAAGCCAGGCCCTGGTCTACCAACATTTCCCACTGTTCCCACCAGACTTGACTGCACCTACCGGGCAGAAAAGGCTGGGCTAGCAATATTGGACCTACCCTCACAGGCACGGTTTGCCTGACTGGCCCCAGGCCATGACAATGCCCTGAGTCCCCTCTGAAGACTCCTCTGGGGTTTGGGCATGCCGGACGCTCAGAGTACCCTTTAAGTGCAGGTCTTACGTAGTGGGGAAGAAAATGTGGGAAAGGGGAATTAGGATCCCTCAGCTCATATATGTGGTGGGAATTCAGGTGTTAATGTCCTTCCCTGGGGTACAACAGGAGACATGATGACACCATAGATACATACTTGTCTCCCAGCAAGGGCCAGAAATAGTGACTGTTGCCTACGCCAAAAACATCTTCGGTTTTCTTGCACCGTAGGCCATATACAAAAGGATCTTGTCTTTTTGTCCTCTGTAGAAGTCAGGTGAAGCCCTGAACCCTCCTTGAAGGTGGAGCTGTAATGGGACAGTATTGTGGTTTAACCCCAATCGGCAACCAAGCACCACACAGCTGCTCTCTCACCCTCCCCCTGCCCTGGTGGAATGGGGGAGAGAACCGGGAAAAAACCCTAAAACCCGTGGGTTGAGATAAAGGCAATTTAATAGGACAGCAGAGAAAGAGAAAATAATAATAGTAATGATAAAAGAATATACAAAACAAGTGATGCACAATGCAATTTCTCACCACCCACTGACTGATCCCCAGCCCGCCCCCGAGCAGCGATCTCTGCCCCCTGGCCAACTCCCCAAGTTTCTATACTGAGCATGACGCCATATGGTATGGAATAGCCCTGTGGCCAGTTTGGGTCAGCTGTCCTGCCTGTGCTCCCTCCCAGCTTCTTGTGCCCCTGGCAGAGCATGGGAAGCTGCAAAGTCCTTGGCTAATGTAAACACTACTGAGCAACAACTAAAACATCAGTGCGTTATCAGCATTGTTCTCATACTAAGTCCAAAACACAGCACTATAGCACCTACTAGGAAGAAAATGAACTCTGAATTAAGCTGAAACCAGGACAGACAGCCAGGCCCACTTCCATGGGGGAGTAACAAAGAAATTCCTATCATTACGGTATTTGGCAGTCTCCTGTCAGTAACTGTCTTTTTGCCAACAGGATTTGTTTCTAAATGCTGACTGAGAACTGAGATGCACACACACCTGAGGAGCACCACAGGGCACAGGGATAAGCCAAGGCAGCAGACAAGGCCACTGGGATGCATGCATCATGAGGCACACTGGATAAACAGAGACTTTTTGAAGAGATGAGCCAGACATGAATGTGTGTGTGCACTGGGGTGGAAAAAGAGTGGGTATGGGCTATTCTGTACTGCTGTTTCAGCTATGTAACGGCTTGGACAAAGTTTTCCAAGCACAGGATACTCTAAACATCATTGTTGAATCACCCTAGACAACATTGCAAGGCCCAGATGTTCTTCCTAGCATATGAACAGGAATATCCCTGAAGGTCCTCCATAGGAAATGTAGACAATCAACTGGGGCTCTAAAACTCAAAATAAACCAGTATTAAAATAATCTTATTGGATTTCCTTAAAATGAAACGTGGAAGTCTTTGCAGATGCAAGACTTTGCCTATTAAAAACATGTTCATGGTGTGATTAGTTGTGTACTTTCAGCTCAGGGCAAAACCTTTTGGTTGATCAATCTTTGCTTAGAAAAGAAAGTTTTGCTTATTTTTCCTCCTTGGAAAGGTAGAGAGGACCAGTGGGGAACACACACACACAAAATCTTTCAAAAGCTAGCTGCTTTCAAAAGGGTTTTTTTAACTTACTTTAGGGAAAAAAAGCCATAAAGCCTATTTGTTATGTTACCATGGGATGATTTTTTGAGGAGTTATAGAACCAGCCAAGAAATACAACCAGGCTGCAGTAAAATGAAGTGCTGAGGCAATGTAGCATAGTTAAAAAGCTCTGACAGCATAAAACTAGAGTCTGCATGAAAAGTACAGACTTTGCCTATTATGAATTTATAATGAACAAAAACTAATTCTGTTGTAGATATCTATTTAATGGATATTCTCAATACACAGCTGTTCAGTGTGCCTTTGAGAAGATGATCTGTTTATCTTCTCATTTGTAGCTGTGCACAGGAGCTCTGCAGCTCTGTGCATGTCTTGCGGGAATATTCCTTGGTATACAGAATATGGGTGAATTGAACTTTTCTTTAAACAAAGAAATAAAAACCTTCCTGATTCATTAAGGGACTCCATTACTTCCTTAGCCTTAGATCACTTACATAACTTACTCTTTCCTGTGCCTTCTCAATTTTTCCTGCAAAAGGATTCTGCCCTGCCAACAGTAAACCCCAAATTTACAGTGATGGCTCCAGACAAAACTGCCACAGGAGAACAGTTAGACAGGTGGCCAGCCTATGCTTCCAGGTTTTTTTTACTTGATATTTTACCTTTGAGATTAGACCATCCCATGATCAGATCCTCTTATACTCCTATTCATCATTGTCTTGTTTCTCATGTATCGTTAGCAAAAATGCTTTTCCTACAATTGAGTTGAGAGAATTTTTTGTGAGCTTATGATTCATGTGGGTTCAGCTGGAAGATCAAGCTTTTGGTTTGTAAGCCATCTGAGGCAGACTTTGTCTTTCAAGTCATTTGTGTGAGTGGTTGCCAGAGTCAGTGGTGAGTCACGAAGATGATCCATATTACTCATGCTAATTGTTTTGACTGCCCCAAGCTTGACACAAACAGCTGGTGTAAAAGAAAGATCCACAACCCAGGTCTGATTTCACATCAGCCAAGAGCCACAGAGTAATATGGCTGTTTAATATTTTCCTAGAATATATTTCTAACTCAAAAGAGTTGTCACAATGTGCACTGATATGCAATGTCCTCACGTATTATGACAATGTGCCTGGATATTTTGTGTCACTCCTTTGTTGTAATGGTTGCTGGCAGTGGAAAAGTGCACGCAGAGATCTGTAGTGTTTGGCAGCAGGTATCCGAACAGAAAGAAATTCCTTTACAATCAAATTTGGATCATATGTGCTACACTATATACTGTTATACCCTCTCTCTTCAATCAAACAAAAACCTGTGTAAGTCATAACAAGCTTCTATCAACAGAAGAATGATACAGAGAATCTCGTACAAAATGGTACCTTTTCTCTGGTAAATTTAATGAGCCAAAAATAGGAACAGTATCCTGTCATAAGCAGAGCACATTACCTAAGGATCAGAAAATCAGCAAGGAAGCAACTGCAGCTCTATTGTGTACTTTATTGTATCACAAGTACCTAATCCAGGTTTTATAACGTGTTGACAGTCTTTCTTCTGCATAAGAACACATAGGAAGTTTAAATGTTTTTTGATTCATAAATTGCCCTTTCAGAACCCCATTTCATTGAAAAGTACCCACTTTTTTCAGGAAACCACATCTTTGCTTTGTGTTTTCATTTTCAATGGACTGTTCTCTAATGGCTTACCTGTTTCTTCCCAAGGGTTATAAGGTATGAAGGCATAGGGCCTTGTTTATTGTTTGTGATCCACAAGCATCTGCACAAGAAATTTAAGAAAGAAATCTTGGCTGTAGTAAATCTATTTGTTTTAATATTTTATAAATCTGTATTCATCGCTATTAGGGATTTTTTTTCTGTTTTAGGAAAAGAACTTGGCATATGTTAGAAACTGGGTAATAGCATAGTTCTCCAGTCAGATCTCACAATCTTTTCTTATGTGGTGTAACTGTAGTTCTCCCAGGTCTGGACTGTGGGATTGTGTTCTCCTTTGCCCCTCCTGCTCTTGGATCCCTCTCTCAACAACGGGATGCTAACTTCACCTATGCACTGCAGGCCCTTCTACTAAAGCTCAGTTTTGACAACAACGGTCTGTTACATAGCAATGCTGCTGATGTATTTATTATTAATAAGTGTAACATAAGAAAATAATCATTTTTATTAGGTGATTTTACTTCTTTTCTAATGTTGTAACACCCTGTGGATTTCACCCAACTGGAAGATAATTATTGACGAGATAGAGGATAAACAATTTTTGTGCAATGAGTCTGGCCTCATCCAGGGCATGCCTCCAAATGCTACTCCTTGGAGGCTGCTTGTGGAGATGAAAGAGTAGGTAAAGGCTCATTCAATTCTTGGCTTCTTCTTTTAGACTGTATAAGATAGGATGACTTAGTGAAGCACATGCAAACTCTTCCAAGCTCATCATAAAAGATGTGCTAAGTGGATGCTGCTGAGAGAATAATCAGCACATCTCCTGTCCATCCTTTCAACACCACCCCTCAGTGCACAGCTCGTTCTTTGCGAAGGTCGAGCCAGCTGAGGGTTTGCCAGCAAAGGGAATTTTGAAGCTGCTTTGTGCTGCTGAAGTCTCCAGCAGCGCCCCTGGCTGACCTCCTGCCTCAAGGTCCCTCTGGTAATCTATGCCACCAGATGCCAGCCTGGAGACTAGAAAGAGGCAGAAGTAGAACAGAGAAATTCCATTTTGCCTGGAAAAAAGGAAGGAGAGAATTCTTGTCCAATTTCCATGAATGAGTGTTACATACAGAACACATGCTGGCTATAAAATCTTGACTTGCCAGGCCCATCTTATTGCATGACTCCTTCATTTATTTCATTCTAATAAACAACCAGTGTGAGAATAGACTGATGAGTCAGACCATGCTGACAAGTGCATCTTCTGAAGGGGCTAAACAGCCAGCACAGGCCTTGATGATTTCAGATAATTTTTGATCAGGATTTAAGCTTCTGTGAATAAGAGATTTAAAATCTGCCTCCAAAATAATGGTCAATGCATTGGGGATATGAAGAAGATTTAATGTCTCCACAAGCATGGGGTGAAGGACATTAAGCTTACAGAGCCATTCGCTACATTTTTCCTGCCCGCTGGGACTCTTTGATGAACATAAAGCATATTGATGAGGGTATTAACAGAATTAAATGGAGAATGCTGTCTCCATAGAGTAAGGACAGTCTCAGAGATGACATTGTCACATTTAAATTTTTCTGAACAAATGAAATAAACTGGAAGATTCTGTTTTTTAAAATGGATCTACAAGGACATTAAAAATGCAGAGTTATAAACCTAGCCAGATTAATCTTCCATCCCCACTTTGAGATATCACAATACAACATTTTCCTCTGTGGCAGGACTTTCAGAAGTGCTCAGTGTTTTTATGAACCTTCTCTTAGTGAAGAGGATGACAAATAGGAGACATACATTTGCTTTGAGGGCAGGTGGGAAATGATTGGGAAGGAAGGACATAACCTCATTCCCATGTACAGATGCTGGGAGGTGTGTTTTATGTCACCTGGAAAAAGATGCTTCATCCATACTGCATCTGCATCCCTCCACATACCTGTGACAGCTGAACTGGGCCCAATAATGAATCTATTTGTAAATCCAATTTTACAAAGTTTGTAAAAATTTGTAAAAATAAATTTGTTATCTACCTGGACTTAACTAAAGCCTTTGACACTGTCTCCCACAGCATTCATGAACCCTGGAGAAACTAGGGGTTCATGGCTTCGGCAGGTGTACTCTTTCCTGGGTAAAAATATGGCTGAATGGCTGAGCCCAGAGAGTGGTGGTCAATGGAGTTCAATCCAGTTGGTGGCTGGTCACAAGCGGTGTTTCCCAGGGCTCAGTTTTCTTGTTTAATATCTTTATCAATGATCTGGATGACGGGATTGCATGCACCCTCAGTAAGTTTGCAGATGACACCAAGCTGGGCAGGAGTGTCGATCTGCTTGAGGGTAGGAAGGCTCTGCAGAGGGATCTGGACAGGCTGGATTGATGGGCCAAGGTCAATTCTATTAGGTTTAACAAGGCCAAGTGCTGGGTCCTGCACTTTGGTCACAACAACCCCATACAACACGCTACAGGCTTGGGGAAGAGTGGCTGGAAAGCTGCCCGGCAGAAAAGGACCTGGGGGTGCTGGTTGACGGCTGGCTGAATATGAGCCATCAGTGTGCCCAGGTGGCCAAGAAGGCCAGCAGCATCCTGGCTTGTATCAGGAATAGTGTGGCCAGCAGGAGTAGGGAAGAGATTGTGCCCCTGTGCTCGGCAAGGGTGAGGCTGCACCTCGAATACAGTGTTCAGGTTTGGGCCCCTCACTAAAAGAAGGACATGGAGGTGCTGGAGCGTGTCCAGAGAAGGGCAATGAAGCTGGTGAAGGGCCTGGAGAACAAGTCTTATGAGGAGCGGCTGAGGGACCTGGAGTTGTTTAGTTTGGAGAAGAGGAGGCTGAGGGGAGACCTTATCGCTCTCTACAACTTCCTGAAAGGAGGGTGTAGTGAAGAGGGTGTTGGTCTCTTCACCCAAGTAGCTAGTGATAAGACGAGAGGAAATGGCCTGAAATTGCATCAGGGGAGGTTTAGACTGGATATTAGGAAACATTTTTTTGCCGAAAGAGTGGTGAGGCATTGGAATAGGCTGCCCAGGGAGGTAGTGGAGTCACCATCCCTGGAGGTGTTCAAAAAATGTGTAGATGTGGCACTTTGGGACATGGTTTAGTAGGCATGGTGGTGTGGTGTTGATGCTTGGACTAGATGATCTGAGAAGTCTTTTCCCAACCTTAATGATTCTATGATTCTGTGATCCCCAAATGCATTCATAACACAGCTGCATAAATACATGTGCAGGCATCTAGTGTAAATAGTCTGAGATTAAAATGAAATTAACTCACAGAGATCTATGGCTGTACAAAATTGCCATAGTTTTACTGTCTCCCGTGTTTTGCAAGTTCACCTGTAAAACTTTAAGATTCTCTTAAGATATAGTTTCTCCTTTTGAAGATATTGCATAAACTATTACAATAAAAGATTTAAAAGGCTCTTGCATCCTTTTAAAATGTATCTTTTGCCTAAATGGCTACATTTAAAATCTTCTTACAAAAGGAACCTTACTGGTAATCTTCTATAGTGTAAAATAAAGGTAGTTCATGTTTTACACAATACAGGCACTTTTGCTCTTATTAATGCTGTGCAGTAAGTAAGAATCTTTGCAGAGCTGCAGTGATGAGATGGACATTCAGGATGATAACAGAGGATGCCTACCATGAACCTTAGGAGATTTTGTCCTTTAAAATAATGTATTAGACTATATCTAAGAATGCACTGGAATGATCTTCAAGGTCTCATCATACATGAATATTTATTTATAATGCAGCTTTATCTCATCAGTTTATTTCCATTAAGACAGAAATGCTTTCCTCAAGGACACCTACTCTTTGAACAACCCTATGGTATATACTTTTTTACTTTGACCCTGTAGTCAGCACACAACTCAAGATTATATTGAAAAATCACATAGTATTTCTTAGCTTACATACCAAAAATTTAAGGGAAGTGGGGGAAAAAGCACTGGACAATTTAAGAAAAATAAACTGCAGTAAAATAACACAAACAGTCTTTTAAAAACATGTTATCTCTTCTAGTTTTTCCAAAGTTACCTTCCATATTTGTATCTCAGCACAAACTTCTTAAGAGAAAGAATTCTTTGGCCTCCTGCTGTTATGTTGTACTGATGCCAGCAATAAAGATTTAAACAGCCTTGTGTTGCATTTGGCCTTGAGCTACATTACTCTGGGGAGGTACGAGTGGTTATACCCAGAGCTAGACAGAGATGACTGTCTCTGGCAGTAGTGTGGTGGGAACCTCAAAAAGAGAAGGCTTCTAAGACCACATTCCCCTAATCTTGTATCCTCTGGTCACCCTGTTACACTAGCCAAGACAAAATAACAACCAGCAGCCCTCAAAGTAAAGTCAACCTGTAGAGGTGATAAAGGAGCAAACAGTCTTCCAGTGCACAGAAATGCTACTTCTGTCTATGAAGTGTCATACTGATGAGTCATCTTGTCATCATTACATAGAAAATGACTAAGTTTGTTAAATATGCCAGCTAATCTATTGAAGTTTGATTTAATGGCAATCAGTATAATCTATTACACATCACATTAATCCATTAATGAAAGCAATATCTGCAAGTCAACTGGCTCTGCTTTTTTATCTATATTCAAACAGTGCATTTAAAAAGAGTGCCCAACAAAATGTGACTATTTATCAAACCATAAGTGTTCTATTCAGAATTTAAGGAATTGCTCATTAATAGTCTTCCATTGTGTACTTTAACTGAGCTCTGAGTAGATGAGTGGCACACTTATGCAGAGTGATTAAGCAATACTTTTTCAACCACTATTTTAACCACACTGCTTAAATGATTGAAAGTTTTCCTTTCATAATGGATACAGGCACCTGTGTAATGTCTGCTGTAGCTGTTAGCTCCAGCTGCAGAATTCTTGGTTATACGCAAACAGGTCTTAGCCATTTCAGTCAGGTAAACAGCATAATGAAAATGGCTGGGCTGTCTCGTAGGATTAAGTTGAGGAAATACAATCTGCGACTGAAACAGATGAAAACAGGGCTATTCCTTCACTTAAAAAAGGGAACATATCTGACATATTTGACTCCAAATGACTAAGAAGGTGGGCTGAAAAGGTTAGGCCTACCTGACCAAACAGAAATATTTCAGGAAATTGAACTTCCTTTAGCAGCAACAAGGAAGAATAAGCACTTTCAAGGTATGACTCACACCATACTAAAGGTGTCTAAAATAGCTTGCATGAGTTGTGCACTAATAGTACCTCTTTCTCTCTTTTGACTACAAACACATATCATCTGACTAGCTTAGGTATAAACAACTCTGCTGTAGTTGTTTAAAATGAGTGGCAAATGTACATAAAAAATGAGTGGTAAATGACGGATGGTGTTGGAGAAGTAGTGGGTTTGTTACAAGTGTCTGCCTTGGGCCACTGGACAGTGCCCAGTAAATACAGTTTCCACAGCAGAAAGGTCAGAACGAATGCAGCAGTTCCTCCTTATCCCAAGTATGACTGTCTGTTCCTCCATTCCCACTCATTCTTCAGCAATCTTTTCTAGATTTTCAGGTGCATTGCCAAGATTTTTGCTGACAGAACCAAAATGCATCCACAGAGTCTCTAACCCTCCTTTTCACTCTCCTTTCCTTGCTCCTTTCTCCTTCATATCTATTGCCGAGCTACTTTGCAAACTTTTCTTCTAAGACAATCATACGGCTCCAGCAAGACAACTGAGATAATTAAGAACATATATACACACATGTGGTTTGCTTCTTACTGAGGAATGTTTGTGGGGAGATAATATCCTTTATTAGAACAATTAATGCAGTTAGAAAAAAATACAGACGCTTTTGGGCACATAGTTCTTTCTCAGAGCTGCTGTTCAGGTTACATATTATTGATGATTTAATAATAAGAGGAAAACACTGCAGAGGTTTTACCATTAGTCTCTGTTCCAGGAGTTCCACACCCAACGACTTTAAGAAACAATCGATGATGGCCTGCCCCTACCTCCCAAGGAGTGTACAGTCAAATATAATTTATGTTTCACAAAAATAATCTCCTTCTGTTTCTTTCTTGCTTCCTTCCCTGCTAATCTGCTATGATCTGTTAGCACTAGAGAGAATTAATGATTTAATTTAGCCTTTAAGCCTTCCTTTCATAAATTCTTAATTTAATGTGAATTTCAGGAATGCAAGAATCTTCAGGTAGAAAGATCTCAGGCTGATCTGCAGCTAGTGTAAATAAATACATATAAGAAGTGAAGTCTGTGTGGAGTTATATAAATTTACACTAGATATATAGGTTTGTTTTGTTTTGTTTTGTCTGCTCTGCTATTTGTAGAGTACTGTGTACATTTTACAGGTTTTGAATATGGACTCAGTTGTGAAATTTTGTGGGCTATGACAAACACTCATTTACACAGATAATCCAGTGGGATCATTCAGCCTAAGCACTCACCAGCAATGGTTTTATTCTGATACAAGAATCCATCAAGTGGGTCTTTGATGTTGCTTTGGCCCCAGTTTGATGTTTCCCTATAGTATTCTAGCAGTGCTGTGGCTTTTGCTTTTTCATGGTGGGAAAAGCAGGAATAAGGTCAATGTTATGAACAGGAGGGTGTCCTGGTTTCAGCTGTTTACACTAGTCAAGGACTTTTCAGCTTCCCATGCTCTGCCAGATGCACAAGAAGCTGGGAGGGAATGCAGGCAGGACAGCTGATCCCAATTAGCCTCAGCGCTATTCCATACCACCTGATATCAAGCTCAGTATATAAACTTGGGGGAGCTGGCCAGGGGAAGGAGTGATTGTTGCTTGGGGACAGGTTGGGCATTGTGTTATCACTTGTTTTATATATTCTGTTATTATTATTTTTTCTTTCTCTGCTGTCCTATTAAACTGCCTTTATCTCAACCCATGGGTTTTAGGGTTTTTTTTTGTTTGGTTTCTTTTTTCCTCCCTGGTTCTCTCCCTTATTCTACTGGGGTAGGGGGAGGGTGAGCGAGTGGTTGTGTGGTGCTTGGTTGCTGATTGGGGTTAAACCACAACAGAGAATAATTAGACACCTACACATGAAAATGACACAGGACTTTCTTTGATCTTTCTTTGATTAATGGAAGGGAAAAAGAGGGGAAAACAGAGGTATTCTGTGTCACTTTTACATCTTCTTCCTATTCTGTTCTTCATTGGTGCTTCAATTCCTTCACCTCATCTGTTTTCCTTTTATATCCCATTGCTTTCCACTTATGATATCTCCTCCTATGTAACCTCAAGGCCTACGTGGAAAGGTCATGCAGACTGATGTGCTACCTGCAACCACAATTTCTTGTCCTTCTGTACTCTGCCCTTCTTCCACACAGGGTTGACTTGCTCATTTCAAAGCCCTGTCTGTTCCACTTGTCCTTTGAGGGTCCACTCATGGATGTCCTACTTTTATGACCATAAATTGTGCTAATAAAAATCCATGTTCATAAATGAGGAAACAAAGACTAAAGGCTCTTATCTTCACTCACGATTGATGACTACCTCCTGCAGCTTGGCAATGTTCCTAGCTCATGTGTTTTGGTGTCTGCCCTAGCCAAGGTTCAGCTCCACAGTGGGATGAGGCCCAGGAACATGCAATCTTTTCTGCTCACTACCCAGTAAACAAATGTGCAGGCTTGAAATGGGCCATGATGTTCTCCAAAAGCCTCTCAGTGTATGCAGGTGGAGTACAAGAACCAGGTTGTAAGGTGCCCCACAGAGTGTACCTATCCCTCAGAACAGTCATTGCCCCTATGGAATAAAGACAGTTCACAGCTCTGTGCTGCTGCATCTAGTCTGCTCCAGCCCGTTGTTAGAGGCCCTGAGCAGCCATTTTGTGGATGTGTGCTGCAACAGGAAATGGCCATCTCTGTTCCCAGTCACTCCTAGTGATCTGGAGCTGAGTCCAACCATAGAGAAACCCAGAGCTTTTTCTGGCTGTTCATATTTTGGTGTGATTTGTTTNCTGCTCTGCTATTTGTAGAGTACTGTGTACATTTTACAGGTTTTGAATATGGACTCAGTTGTGAAATTTTGTGGGCTATGACAAACACTCATTTACACAGATAATCCAGTGGGATCATTCAGCCTAAGCACTCACCAGCAATGGTTTTATTCTGATACAAGAATCCATCAAGTGGGTCTTTGATGTTGCTTTGGCCCCAGTTTGATGTTTCCCTATAGTATTCTAGCAGTGCTGTGGCTTTTGCTTTTTCATGGTGGGAAAAGCAGGAATAAGGTCAATGTTATGAACAGGAGGGTGTCCTGGTTTCAGCTGNTCACAGCTCTGTGCTGCTGCATCTAGTCTGCTCCAGCCCGTTGTTAGAGGCCCTGAGCAGCCATTTTGTGGATGTGTGCTGCAACAGGAAATGGCCATCTCTGTTCCCAGTCACTCCTAGTGATCTGGAGCTGAGTCCAACCATAGAGAAACCCAGAGCTTTTTCTGGCTGTTCATATTTTGGTGTGATTTGTTTTATGATTTCCAAAAGTCTGCAAGAGGCAAAGACATGGAAAAAATGCAGATCATTTTAGTATCAGGTTCACCTGCTCTAACATCAATGCCTTTCTTTACTTCCCAAAGTCCTTTACCTTGCTCTCAGCAAACCTCCTAATAGCTGCATTCACTACACAATTGCATATGAATTCCCTGAGTAGCATCTGGTATGTACGTTGAATAAAGCAGGTGTCTTTGGAAACATGGGATGTTACAGAGCAATTAAGACTGTAGCATAGATACAGAAAATGTAAAAGCAGCATGCAAACCTACATTTGGCAGTTGCTGATTTCCAAGTTTTTGATGTGGTAACTTATGCTGAAGAGTTCTTTTGCTTTGAGGGTTTGGGTTTAGTATGATTCCCTCCGTTGTTTTAGCAGGAGGTAACTGGAAGCCTAGCAACACATCAGTGCATATCATCATCTGAGCTTGAACTTTCCAAATAAACTGCTGCCACCTGATATGAAGACTAACCAAAGGAGGAACTGTCACCCTGCACCATGCTGGACTGCTGAGCCTCCTGTTCCTGGAAAGCATGAGGCTGTGCTGTGCTGCCTCACCTGATGGCATTTGTTTGGTGGCTTTGGGGACCTTGAGTCAGACGGGAACACTTATGTTCAGCTACTCTTTGGCATGAGTTGGGCTCACAATGCAAACAAGAGAATTGGATTTATTTTTTTTTTAAATATTAAGTGTCAGCTTAACCTGAAAATAATTTCACAGGGTATTTCCTGAGCCCAGAGGCTTCTTACTTGCTGGTTTTGAAAGGTCTGCCTAATGCCAGTGGTAGGAGTTTCTCCAGAAAATGTCCCCAAAATCTTTTGTACCAGAAAATATTCAGCAATTCTTTATGGGTTGTAACTATCTTTTTCAGTAAGAAATATGCTGTAAATAAATGCAGTTATCCTGGTGTAAAACTGGAGGAATGTAGTGGCAAAGAAGCTATATCTGTGCTGTTGTTCACCACTGATGTATTAGACTTTTCTCTGTCATAAGAAATATACACTGCGATTGAAATGAAAACAGATCAGTAAATAAAGTGTGAGGCTTAGAGCTATGTTTCCTCCAGCAGCTGTAACTCAAACCCCCTTGTGCATATGAACGCTTCTTATTATTGCACATAGTGTTAACTTTTGTGCCTTTAATTCTTACTTTTCAACTGTTTTCAACAATTTCTTACTTTTCAACTATTTTAAGATATTTAAGCTTATCTGAACACCTGGTTGCATATGCTGCAGTTAAAAAGAGGAAGACTATTGCACTGGACTGACAAAAGCGCCATCAAACATTCCCACTAATCCCAAACACATCCTTCCTAGTGCTGTGACTGACCCAGCCATCTTGCCTCAAGCAAAGGCATAAAGATGAATGTTCAGTTGTGTCCTGAAAGTCAACATTTATCACTGCTAACATTGAGCTAAAATAGATTTTTCATCTCTTTTCTTTCTGTTTCACAAAAATTAGGTGATATCTTTTAACTTTTGAGATGTCATTATATATAATGCCCTACTTCCTGGCCATAAAAGACTCCTACGTTAAAATGTTTGGGTTTCTGTACTTGCAATCGCTATATATAAAATACAAGCCTCTACAGGCTCTGTCTGGATGACAGCCTTTTTACAGAAAGTATAGTATAGATAGCTGAGGCAAAGTTCTGACACAGTCCTTCATAGACTTATGAACAACAATTTAATTTTAAATCCATAGTAACAAAAGCTGTCGAATGGAAAAGCATTGAATTTTAGATGGTGTTCAAAATGGGTAAACAAATTCAGTATTCAACACAAAACAAAACAGAGCAAAAAGAAATGCTCTTGCTATTTTTTAGTCTAAGCAAGGCTCAGTGGAACATGGCTCTATGGTGATGTAGAGATCTCCAGACCTCAAATGGAAGTAGCAGAGCTATAACACACAGACACAACTAGTTTGATTGCCGATGTCAGCTGGCATCACTACTACTGCTGTGATGCTTGATTTGAAGTTTCCCATTCAGATCAGTGCACATGTGCACTGATGTGCAGTAGCTGAATTGCTGTGTGTAGACATCTTTATTGGTTCCACTGGTTTCAGATAGCTGTTCGTGGGAGTCAAAGTATCATGATGGAAGATGATCCCTGCTCTGATGCACTGACATTATTGGTTAATAGATAACCATAAAGGACATTACAGAATGAATAAATAATAGCAAAACACATTAAGCTAGATGCATGAGTGTCAAGTTGAAGAATTCTTTGTAGGGGAAGTAGGCTTTTTAAGGAGATTATTTTTGTTTGTTGTGACATAGATTGCAAAAATACAAATGTATAAGACAATGCTTGTAATATTAATTTTGTTGTTTGAGGGCACAGTGAAAAGTCTGTCAGGGCCTTTAGGGTACTAATATGCCCTACTGGGCCCTGACCAGCCTCACCTAGGGCTTTCATTCCCACCCCTGCCCATAGGCCCAGAAGCCCTGTTTAGTTCAGCCTTGGGCACCCATTCTTTGACCGCTATGTTGCAGGAGTGCTGGTCTCTAGCTCAACCACAGCCAGGCCTCTGCCTGGCCATAGGACCTGCTGATCTGGACCCTGACCCATGGAATGACATCCCAGCTTGATCTAGGACCTTCCCTGTCACTATGGACCTGCCTGGGAGATGACCAGGCTGTGTCTGACCATGTTTACCCTCATCAGACCCAATCTCAACGTACTGATTGACTTTCCAGCTTGGCCATGTACCTGTATCATCACCACAACTTGCCTGATGATTCAGGTCCTTAGTCAAAACTGGCTGCTGTCTCTGGACCTGCCCTGCTCACCTTTATTGGGTACTGCATGAGGCTCCTACCCTGCTAGCCATATTTTCAGCCTCAGCTCCCTGGTCCTTAGGGGAGCAGCCAGTCCTCACAACTCCCTGACAGCATGTTGGTCAAGCTGTGGTGTTTAAAAAGTGGTAAATAACAATAAAATTTCATTTTATAAGATTGGGTGTTTTTTTTTCCTTGAGACGGAAGCTTTTGAAGTTAGGGACTTGAAAGTGCATCTTCAATCACAATTATAGTATCAGTACTGTGACGTTATAATCACAGTAAAAGCAATTGTTGCAGCAATCCTATTATAGAGGAGCTCATTTGAGCAAATTAATTAAAAAAAACTGTTGAGTTGAAGAATCAGAGCTTCTGTGAAAAGCAAACCCATCAAATATTCAGAGTTTCTCTGTTTACTTTCAGCTTGTGTAGTAGTTTAGACACAATATGAACCTAATAGCTCATATGAAACATCCAGAGAGTAAAGCTGCTTGGTCATTACCAAAGTAGGTCAGACTTCAACCAGAAACCTCATCCAGTCTCTCCAGCCATCCATTCCCCAAGGGTATCTTCAGGATGAATATTACCATTTTTTTCTTCAAGCTAAAGCTGGGTCTCTGCAATGCCAGGTTTTCACCATCCAAACAATATCGCTAAGTCAGCCATGGAGCCCACCACACAGAAGTCACTGCTGACATTTTGCATGAGATCTAATTGGTTTTCATTATTTTATGCTGTGGGAGTTACAAAAAGAGAACGACAGCCCATTGTTCAGTGTTTGCCTGCCTCTCCCCAAAAGGCACCTAGATTAAATTTTTTTAGCAGCTGAAGGTACAGTTTTAATAACATCTTGCAGCTAAAGTAACTCCACAGTTAGCTGCAGAGCGGTGGCTGTTTATCAGTCTTACTCCCTCTCTCTACTCAGCTTTTGGCAAGATCACTATCTTCTTACAGTGATGAAAGAGAATATTAAATACATACATCAAAATGAAAGACATGATAAGTCATTTTTTTATCTTACTATTTATTAAGACTCTTCACCCTTGATTTATTGAGTGGTGCTTTTAATTGATAGTAGTGAAAATTAAAGCTCTGTCATAATAGATTATATCAATATCTCCTTGTATCCAAGACTAAAACCGAAAAACCAATTATTTACTTCTTGTAAGGAACACGGCACTGCATGTTTTCATATGGGAAGCCAGTCCCTTAGGTTGTACTTGCAAACTTAAAGTGGCAACTCAGAAATGTGGGGTGATAATTCAGATATGATGGTACAATGGGAAGTCATATAGAAATTTAAGAATTAGGCAGGCTGATGAGAGAATGCTATGAGAGAGAAAGACTGAGACATAATTGTCAGGCAGATATGCAAAGAGGCAGGTAAAAGCCAGCAGTCCAGCTGGCTTTACACCACTACAAGAGCAATCCCAGTTCTCTCTGGTAACATTTTCCTTATTTTCTACTCAGATTTTAAGTCTACAGTCTGTCAGTAAGAATAGTGCAGTGAGAATAGGGCTTGCAGGGGAAAAGTGCTTTGAAAAACATCCAGGGTCCCAGGTACTCAGGTATTCAAAGATTTGTTTTGGCATCCAAACTGCAGTCAAACAAAGTTCAAAGCAGTGGACCTCTGTTTCATGTGTGTAATATTCTCACTTTTACAGAAATGGTAGATACTTCCACCCACACTCATCTTTAGAATGCTGTAAAATGACCTTGTGGTTTCCAGCATTGTTCACTGTGTCTATTGTTCATGTGGACTTAACTTCTTCAGTGTCCAGCCTTGGATGACAGCTGGCTAACTTATTTTTTTGGATAAGACTAAAGTGATTCTCATGGGCCTACTAAACCTTTGGGAAAAAAATATGAAATTATTGCCTGTTCGCTGGGAGATCAGGGAATATTCATACCTCCTATTCAGAGAAAGTTAGGTGATACCAAGTAGCCTTAAATATTCATTTGGCTATTCCCATTTTTATCAGCTCCACATTACCCTGCCATTGAGGTCAGTCAGCTTCCTGCATGCTGCTGGCTGCACCCTCAGAGGCTGACACTTGCTTTTATATTCACACTGAGAAGGGATATTTTTTTTTTTTTTTTTTGGGCATTGCCATAGGGCTTTGCTGGGCACATGAAAACACAGGAATACAGTAAGAGCCCAACTTCAAAGCAGTGACTGATCCTCCATTCACTTCAAGGAGCAGCGATATGCATTGTCCTGGATGACTTTTCTTTGCTGCATTAGATACAGACAGTTCTTAAGAAAGATTCGACATCTATGCTGAAGTAGATTTCTGTCCTATTACTCAGTTCTTAATGAGTGGTAATATCACGATAGGAGGAATGAATATACGGTTAGCAGTGAAAGTAACCTGTTCATAGGAATAGAGCAAGCAGGATTAGAAGTGGGATCCGTGATCACCACATCTGCTGCCTTGCTGTCACAGAAAACCATGTCATTGAAGGACAGGTGTGCAGTACAGCAAAGGGGGCACAGTCCTGCTGATGGTTTTACCTATGTCAGTGGCTTAGAAAGCCAGACTGGCTTCCAGTGCACTTGCTGTCGTCAAGAAATGGATTTAAAATATTTGGCACAGTGGCTACTGCCACAGTATCTTCTTGCAGAAGCAGAGGTTGCACCTTAACCCTTTTCTTTTCCCAAACAGGGGCAAAGACAGCAAGCCAAACTCTCCAGGGCTTCCCTCCCAGGGACATAGTCCCTTCTGGCACACCAAGACCTGGCCTTGTGCTAGTCCTAGGCCCTTATTCCTAAACACCAACATCCAAGTTTTCTTGCCCTGCAAAGCAGACTCAGCTTGGCAGGTGACATCAGGCACCCTCTTGTATGAGCTTTTCATGCTGTACTTGGTTCCAATACTAAGTACCAACACATGTTCTATGGTCCTGCTGCTGCTACTGGGAGTCATTGCAGGCAAAACAAAAAATTGCTTTGTGCAATTTTTACATAATTTAATCTTCATGACACATTAACAGTATTATTGTGTTTAATTAAAACAAACTTCTGATCACTGGTTTTGGCTTTGGAAAAAAAAAAAAAAAGAATGCAATCAAACATTTAAATAAACAGCTTTTTTTTTTCTCAGGCTCAACTTCAGTCAAACACTTCTCTCCCATCCTCATGTCAAATTCCCTTATTTTTGTTGCAGTTACATTCAGACTTTCACAGTCCCTTCTGTGAAGAGGCAGGCAGTGCAAGATGTTTGGGGTTGCATGCATGATGGTTTCTGCCTGCTGCTCCATGCATATTGGTTTCTTTCTGCTAATTTTGGCTTCTTACTGTCTTTCCTCTACTTTGTTGTGGGTCACCAATGGCTGCAGTCCCTCCAGGGTGTCCTTTCCCGAGTGTCACTCACACTGGTGTCAGAGCTGACTGGACCCAGGATGAGCATCCCGGGCAGTACCCAGCCTCCTCCCATGTGGAATACCTGCAGCCCTCACTACCCAAGCCTGCAAGTTATGTCCAGTGGAGGAGGTTCTTCCAGAACAGCATACTCTTAAGGGGCACATTTTCTCTTCTCCTTTGTCCTAGCTTTTTTGATGTCTAATTTGTTCCTCTACCAACATCACCTTTTATCTTTAATGGCTATCCACCCTCCCAGGAGTTCAGCTGGGACTAGAACCAAATGAAAGAGAAGGAAATATCCAGCAGACCCCAAACATTGTTTTTTGGCCAGGTCGCAGTATTACAGGCTGCTTTTTTAAGTGTTCACACACAGTGGTATCTGAGTCATTAGCCATTTTCCATGTCTGATANTTAGCCATTTTCCATGTCTGATATTTAAAGTAGGTATTTATGATAACTTTATGGTAACAGCTTATTAAGGCTGGCCTTTAATGAACTGGTAGGGAGACCCCAGTGGAGAATACTGCAGTAATTAAATGGTTTTAAGAATAAGTGCTTATAAAAGAGGGATCTCCAATAAGAACAGGTTGTTCACAGAATCCTTGTGGCTTGATATAAATTGATTGAAGCATTATCACAGCCAAAATTTGAAAAAGAAAATTCCCAGAAGAACATATGACATAAAACTACATCTTTATGAAAACTGTATGCTGACAGAAACAACCCATGGCATGCCATGCCACTTCCCATTTTGTTCTTTTAGGATTTAAAGGAATGTATTTACATATCCTGCCTTTTACCAGTGATTTCTTATACACACTAACAATAAGACACAACTTATGTGTCCCTGTCTGCCTTGTCTTTGCTTTTGTATTTCATTTTGCCATTGTGTTTGAAGTGGAATAATATACACTGGCATAGATTGTGTTTTCTGTTACTTGTGATTACTCCCTAAATCATTCTGGAGGGTTCTTTGGTTTTTTTCTAATTATTGGATTTGATCTCTGCTTGGGGAATAGGGCATTCTTTGCCATGCTGTCCTGAAAATAATTGCATTTGCAGTGATTGTTTTCTAATAACCGTTCTGTAGAATAAGTGCTTTGGGGCCAAATCCAGCTTTACTTATGAGAACAAAAGAATTTTGCCTGAATAATAATTGAGTAAGGACTTTGTGTGTTAGGTCATTATTTGTAAAATATTTATACAGCCCATGACAGCTACTACATATCTCCAGTACAATAAAGAACAACCGTCATGTCAAAACAACAACTATTGCAACATTATCATCCAATTTGGGCAGCATAGTGCCTTGGTTTGGACATAAGGCTTTCACAGATATTTATGAGAGCTGATGTCTCAGACAGGGGAGAGATATCGAGAATAAATGTCATTCTGTAAGATAAGTCTTGTATATTTTTTTTGTAGTAACAGCCCTAGCTGATTGAGGACTAAATTGTGACACTCTTGGCAACACTGAAGAGCTACTTGCTTTCACCAAAGTGTTCTTGTTTGTTTTATTTTATACTGGGAAGACTCAGACTCATAGAAAGCTAATGAGAAAGAATGGGAGTAGTTTAACTGGGTCCTCAGCATTTATTCGGGTTTTGAATAACACCCAGTGATTATGTGGCATTCAAGGTATTCCACAGGTTGATGCCTAGGTATCTTGCAGTACTACTCTTTCTGACATTCATTTCTAGCACAGTTCATAGCAGTTTAGCCAAAGGCTTTCTGCTGATATTAGTGGTGGGTCTGAGCAAGTAAATCCTGCATAGGACAAAGACACTACCATCTTTCAGCTCCTTTTTATTCTTATTCTCCAATTAAGATTCGAAGTAATATTTTCCATGGTGTAGTCTTCATTTTTAATTTATACTTTGTGGAATATCGAATATTGCAAGATACACTTTTTCCAAGTTTTCTCTTCTTAGCTGCATAAATCTAACACACAGTCTCTGTCCTGAATAATTTATGCCATTCCAGTGCACCAGTGTAATTCTTCTAATCTATCCTGTTGGTTTAATTCTTGCTTTCTGTATTTCAACTGTAAGAGTACAGGTTAAGAACTTTCAAAAGTGACTTCAAGAGATAGTTCTAGCTTCTGTGAGAAGCCAAGAATCAAGTATTATATTGAGTATTGTATCTGGAGGATTATCATTCTGGAGAATTATTGTGACATGCTGTAAAATAAAGGAAATAAGTAAGTATAGATCAAATATCCTGGCTTTGAATGCAGGAAATAAACTCCATGCAAACAGAGCTGCCAGGGCTCTGTTCTTTAGGTGGTGTCAGTTAGTCTGGACAACTACAGTTATTTAATTCTGCACCATGTGGAGACAGAATATCATCACTCTCTTAGGCAGCGATTAACACGCACATATGTACATATACAGTAAGTTATATCCCCACTTTCACATTGCAGTTTCAGTGTAATCATAATAGCAGTTGAGTGATTCTTAGACACTTCAGTGACAAACCCATTCTGAATGCAATACGTTGATCACTACTCTGACATCTACTAACTGATCTGCCTGCACATCCAAAATTCAGAGACATCATATTACATGGATTAATGTGTCATCAGCACTGTTTATTAAGGCACAGTGGCTTGTTCAAGTTATCAGAAACCCAGAAAGGATTATAACTTAGTACATCATTAAGATTTAATGTTAACCATAATCTGTGTCTTTTCCTTTCCCCCCTCAAGAAACCCAGCCACTCCTTTTATTTTGTTCTAATACCTTTTACATGTGTTTCTCTCCCTCTTGCTCACTTCAGAAATGTATTTTTTCCTCAGCTAGCAGGGAGTTGTAGTCTGTAATGAGAGCACTGCTGCTTTTGATCCTTTTACATGGTAACTCTGATTAATGTTCATGGGTGTTCTACAAAAAGGAAGAGAACACAATATATCCCCACTTTTAAGATAAACAATTAAATGCTTAGGTATGCCTTACTCGGGTAAATCTTCCACTGACATAATTTACTACAAAATAGATCAACCAAACACAGAGGAAGAATATGAGGGCTGGATTCAACATTACTTGTTTGTCCTGGCATCACTTATTACTGCAGCGGTCAGAGCTGATGCTCACCTATTGATATTCACCAACCTGCTGGGTTTGGGCCCCAAACAATGTGAAAAGTGACTGTAAATTCCCTTAATTGGGGCCAAGGTCGTCTTTGGCTCCTCCAGCACTTTTCCCTTAGTTATCAGTCCTGCATGGAGCTCAGATCATAAACTCAGCTTTTTTTACCTCCCATCTCCAGCCGTAACTCCTGGAGGCTCCCCAGGATTAAAAGCATCCTTCTTTTACTGCTTCCTCCTCTGGTTTATAGCTTATCCTATCAAGAGGGGCTTAAATCACATAATACGGAGAATTTGTAATGAGTTCTAACATGTTTGTTCTTCGGTTTAGATAAAGCAAGAGATGCAAAATAACACACTTCTGTGTGCCTTTACCTCAATTTTCTTACTATTTTGGAGCACTCCCTGGGTTACTGTGGGAGTAATTTGTAGTGTCATTCTTCCCCCAGAGAGAAGTGCCTGATGACAGGCGTTTCCTTTCTCTGAGAAGGTTACAGGTTTCCTCATATGTGTCTCCGAGGTTAAAAAAAAAAACAGTACACGAGTACTTTTGTAGCAGAGCATATGAGGGCACAAACTCCTTCTTTGCTGAAGAGAGCTCAGTTTGAATAGCATAATGTCAAAGTGTAACAATACTCTATTGTCAGGAATGGCTAAGTGTATAAACGTATCTCCCCAAATCTCTTGCAACCTGCAAAATAATATGAAAGCATTCAGCTTTACACTCAAAATGGTCTCAGGAAACAAAATAGGGTTTGAAATTTGAAGAACTATTGAGAAACACACTAATCCATCAGATGACTTATACTGAAACATACTGAAGAAGCAAACATGCACTTTTATGTACCTCAACGAAAAGGTAAAATACCCTGTTCATCAAATTTTGCCCTTTTTCTTGGTTGAATATCGCAATATATTCTGCAAATATTTCTGGTAGGTTTTGAGCATCTATCTATCTGGTCAATTATTATTCACTGAATAATTTATTCAAAGATTAATGGCAAAACAGACCAAATAAATTATGCGATGAATATTTTTTCAGCGTAGTCAACTGACCTTAAAACCTGTTACAGGCTTTCATTTATAATACATATGGTTCTCTGCATAATAATTTAACAAGCAACTGTGAATTATGGAGCTACAATTCCATCAAAGGCTTGTGGGGACATCACAAACCTCAAAAATGAGTCTCAAGCAGTTAGGAGAGACACACATATTCCAAAATGGAGTGATAGCCCCATAACTCAAAGTGCACTTGCATTTTAATTAATACTGGGATTTGGTGTAACAGTAAATCTTCCCTCTTTTTCTACTCTTTTTCTACTTCAGTCCCCCTCTGCATAACCACCTCTGCTCCTCCCAGTCCTGGCATTGCTCTGACTTCACCCTCTCAGCAGCCATAAATGCGCACTGGGACGGAGTTAAGCTCCATCTAAGAAAAATGCTCAAATTCTTGCTTATAAAGCAGGGGAGTCATCCTGCCAATGACACAATGACACACCTGAGCGCCAGCAGTGCTCAAGGGACTTGGAGACCACCCGGCAGGTGGATGCCTGAGTGATCCCATTGTCTTGCCTCTTTCCATGTCCCTTTCACACGCTGTGCACACACTAGATTCCCAATGTCATTTATTCATGTACTGTATTATTACAGAAAAGGGGGATAAAAGTTTCTCCCCACCCCGTCCCTCACACTGGCAATTGTTTTTCAATAAGTCTGGCTGATTTTACCTTTGGCTAATAAACATACGATTTAAAAAATTGAAGGTAGCTGGTGCTTTGCTGGTGTTCAAAAAAGACAATTTTCTCCCCTTTCTAAATAATTGTAGGTTTCTGAATATCTGTCATTTTGCTCCTAACTGTCCAGAAAACATTGTCAACCTCAGGTTTTGAGTGTTTACATTGTCAATGTGCTCACGGAATTGTAAACAAAGATTGGAAAGGAAGTCTTGCGCCCTGAAGCATACTAGCTCAAAAAGAGAACTCAGTTCCACCACATAAAGTACACCTGTCTTGAACACATCAAGAAAAGCACTTTGACATTACTGACTTCGGAAAAATTGCACTAGACCCCCTTCCTCTATCTCTGTGTGTTTTTAAAAAATGGGTTTAATACTATTTTATGGATGGAAAGTCTGAGGCACAAAAATGAGAATGAATATGCCCAGATTTTAGAAGTTGTGTTTGGCACTCCCTAATTTTTCTCCTCCTGCCCTTTTCCCCAAGTCTTTAAACCCCATGGTTGCTTCAGCCTCTCTTTTCTTGCAGACTGAGGCCAAACATGTTGGGGAATCGACTACAAGTCTCTTGACCACAGTACAGTGTCGCAGGCACAGAAGACATTTCTTTCCAGACTTAAAAAGTCACTTCAATTTTCCTTCAAAAGAGAGGACTATCTTGAGGTCAGAACTGCCAGAACTGTTTAATTTTGTTTAGAAAATGTGTTCTTTGTACATTGAGTTTAACCACTAGCTGGAGTACTGCAGATACTTTGATGTGCTTCCCATGTTTTTTGCTGAGCTCATTTCATAAAAAATTGTACACAGTTAGTGCTGTTTCTTTGAGAGTGTGTCAAGTTGGCAAAAATAGCATCTCAGGTTTTTCTCCTGTGTAGCTTACTAGTTAGGAGGATTCCTCTTCTAATCAACAGATTTTAGCAGTACTTAAGCTCCTATCAGAGAGTGGCAGACTCTTAATATGACTCAGGTTCCAGATTATGAAATTACTGTCTCTAATGAAGTTTATCTTCTCTTTCATTCTTCAGTATTCCAGTTTTGCTTGCAGTGGTGAGTGCTTGGAAAGTGGCAGACATTTTCCTCTGGCCTATTCTTAAGGAATTATACATTTCCTTTAAAAAATATCAGCTCTGTCTAAGCATTGGCCAGTGTAGGTAAATATGATAAAACAGTTTTGGGTGATGAAGCTGCCTGGGTTTGAGAGAGGGAGATGTTCTGATGCAAGTTGGACCTATCTTGAATGGTTTGAACCAGGTGATGTCTGAAGGTCTTTTCCAAACTAAGCTACTCTTTGAGTCTATGATTCTCTTCCCCAGGAAGAAAACTGCTTCCTCTCAATGACAACACTCATCTTGAAGCTGATTCCTAGGACTGTATGAACTCAATGTGTTTCATTGCTGATGAAGCTCACAGGTACAGCACCACTCTGGTTTGGAAATCCATAAAGAGCAGATATTCCATTGTTTAAAGAATATGAAAAAAGTTCTTTGTACCACCAGTACAAAAGAATATGAATAAGGTTCCTTGTGCTCGTGATATAAAAGAATAAATGAACACTGCTTCATTTTCTGAAGAACAAGATCCAGCAAACTGAATAGTAGCAATACTGACTGAAAGTACAAGAAGATGTATATGCCTGTCATAGGGTTCTGGCAGCATTTTATCGGTTCCTCTATCCTGCCTTTTCTCTGTCACAGCAGGAAAGACTTTAGAGAGGAAAAATATAGCAAACTGATTTACAAGCTTTAAACAACAGCAGTGGGTCTTATTACTACAATACACTCCAGGATCACTATTCCCACCTTTAGCAATTTGTGGTGGTTGAAATTTTTAAAAATAGTCAGAAGGAAGGGTGTTACGCTTTGTGATATCAAAGTTCATCAGCACCAGGCACTGTGAGAGTAGGTTCCAGCTGCAAACGTGTGAACTTTAATTCTTCTGAAGCTATTTTATCTTCTAAAAGAGTTTTGTTCCCTTCATGTCCCTTTGCTCAGCTTTTTTTTAAACCCCCTTTCCTGTCACATGAAATGCAATTTCACAAACTGTCTGACAGCAGACATTGAATCCTAGGGCTCTTCCACCCAGAAAGACAAAAATAAAGCAGAACAGTCACCCTCAAAGCCCCTAAACTTCCATAAAAAGATTTTGACTGTGGCAGCTGTCTCTTATCTATTGTACTTTTAAAATAGTATGCTGAGTTATTTTCTTAAAAGGTTGAGAAAGCTCTCAGGCATTTTAGCCTTCTTGCCAAGTAATGTCCGTTGCCATTCCTGGGTGTTTTGAGAGAAATCGTATGTACCATCCAGCAGTGGATGGGACACTTGAGAGAAGGCCAGGATTATAGGGCTGGCTGTCCTGTAAACCTTCACCATGGATTCTGGTAAGGCAATCCTGCCTGGCTTGTCTAAACACCGAGAGCTACAGTGCAGATGTTGAATCGTAATGTATCTCTTGACAAAAACAAGGGGGCGCCAGTTTTCATGACAGGTGTGAGACATTGCTGTATTACTATTAACTCATGTTAATAACATTGTCAGAAAAAGGGCACACCTCACACAGCAAAACCCTTGAG
>VZTL01029535.1:0-12650 GCA_013400535.1 Scopus umbretta
TTTTTTTTTTTTTAATATATAGCATGTATGTAGAAAAAATATATATTCTTCTCCCCTGTTCTCCTGAATGCTCCTGACAGTGGCCTTTTCCTGTTGGCATAGGAAAACTGGGAAGCTTCATGCCAACTGGGGCCTTGCTAATGCAGTTCTGAATAGCACAGCAACGTTAAATTTGAACGCACCAATGCGCATGGATTTTTATAGTGATGGTAAAGAAACTGCAGGCGGCATGGTATGGCCAGGAGGAATTGGCCTGAGTCCTAGTTCATTGGGTGAAATTGGGTACCCCTTCCAGAAAACTGCCCATGCTCATTTTTGCCTTCCCTTGCCTGGCTAGAAGAGCACCCTGGTCCTCTGGCATGATGTCCCCTGCCATCGCACTGGCTCTCCTGTCAAGAGCTGTGACCCTGCACAGACAAACAAAACACGGGTGGCTTAAGGAAAGGTTGCAAAGATCTCTCTTACAGCCTCATAGTTTTTATGTAGCCACCTGGATCTTTCATATTCTGTGATACTTCATATTAATAATCAGTAAAGTATACAGAGTGGGGTTTTTTACAGAAACAAACAAATTTTGAGGAGAATAAAAAAATACTGTGAAAAGAAGGGAACAGGCAAGGAGAAGAAAGAAAAATACTGTGAAAAATACTGTGTTTTCTTCATGTGTATTGTAAGAGCATCATGGATAAATTGTGGTTAGTATGTGGATTATGGACATTGTATGTACCCAGTATGTGGATTATTAGGATATTTGCCTAATTCTGCCCCTGTCTTTATCCCAGTACTGCCCTTCAACATCCTCTGTAAAGGTGCAAATGCAATGTTTCAGCCAATTTCCTGAAAAAGGATTTCCCCAATTTCTGCATTATTTTGAGGGTGAGATGTTGCCCATAATTAATTCCATCAGTTAGATACCGCAAGTTCACTCCTAGGCATATTTCACAAGAAAAGATGAATTTATAGTTGGTGTAAATTAGTGCAGCTTCAGTGAAGTCAATTGAATTACTCTTGCTCAGTTCAGGACTTGTAGTCTGATTGCCTCTGGAATATGAAGTATATCCTGTCTACTATCAGTGGAGAAGCTAATTTAATCTTTCTAGGTAATAAAGAAGAGGGGCCAAGCCTTCCTTTCAAAAGGTAAGAAAAATAAATATGCATTTTGGAGGAACACTGATGAACATTTAAATGAAAAAAACCAAACCTGCAGAAAATGTCATGTCACTGATATAAAGAAAAAATGCATCTACTCAGAGAGCTGATACCCCAGGAGCAGATCAGAGGGGCTGGAGGTGGTGGCTAGCTGGAGGGCAGCAATATCTGGCACTGGGCTGCACTCAGAGAGAAAAGATGCAACAGGAGCCTTTGACTCCTTCTCTCTGGACAGAGAACTTCCAACAGTGGGAAGGGGAGCTCAGCCGATCACTAGCACGGTCACTATTGTGCTGGTGCAGAATGGTGCAAGACCTGGTTGCCTTTATTTGACCCAGGAAAGTGTTTTTTGAAGGATGTGCTCTCAGGCTCATCGGCGATTTATTCACACAGGTAGTTTGGTTTTCAACCACTCTCCTCGTAGCTGAGGACACTGAGTAGACTTGCAAAAACTCACAGTCTGTGTGAGGTGTTAAAAAATTTGCCTCTGCAGATAAGTTCCTTTACTGAAATATCTCTGTAGCATATGTATCAAAGCACCTGGAGATAGGTGCAACCATTATCCATCTACCCATCAGCAAACTGAGCATTAAGGGGGACCAAAAGGCTACATATGTATGTGCACACAAATCCAGACACACATGTGGATGGTGCCTAGCTGGAGAATCCCAGCTTTGGGTGTATTTTGCTATTCTGATAGAAAAATGATCATTCTGGTGCACATGACTGTACTTTCCTGAATATTTTCCTGATCAGCTCAGTTTTCCTGAGTGTTAGGCTGTAGTGTAATATCAGAGTTACTCACCAAGTGCTCTTTGGGAGGGCTGTGTGGCAGTAACACAGAAGGAAAATATTTTTCCTCGCATTAAAAATAACAATGTTGTCTGGAGATTATGAATGACTTCTGATTTTTTATGTTTATTTCCCTGAGGCAGATGAGTGGAACACAAAATAGCCCCTGATTACAGTTTAGTATGCAGCTTCAGGGGAAAAAAAAAAAGGAACATTTGCCTATATTTTGAAAAGGCTTTAAGACTATCCCGGTATGCTGCCTTTGCCAGGAAAGGGTACATAAAATAAAAAAGCAAAGAGAAGAAAATGCTAGAAATTATTTCCTAACATCTAACACATCTGCAGGAAACACAGAGTGGGCCAAGGTGGCGCTCTGTTTTTTTCATGAAGAAAAATCTTGCTATTGTGAATCAGATCCGAATGCCTGTGTTTTGATACGATACATTGCCATTTAACAAAGGAAGAAGTTTTGTGAAATCTGCTCCCAAAGAAATAATTCTGAACTGGAATGTAATGCAAATATCAAAGCCGCTTCAGAATGCTTACGGTCAGAAGTATTTATTTCTTGCGAAGACACTGTAGGGTGTTGCCAATGTTGATGAATTTCAGGTTTTGATTTTGAGATCCAAGCACTGACTAATAAAATAGATAACAGCTGTCCATGTAAGTATGCAGACTACCATTACCATTCATTTGTTTCTTCAAGGTAGAAGTATTTTCCCAGTAAGTTTCAAAAATCTCTTTAAAATACATTTCTACAGAGGAAAAAAAATGACTTTTATGCTGATATTCTGGGGTTTCTGCCATCACAATGACAACTAGCTCAAATCTGCTCTGTTTACTGGCAGAAGAACAAAGTTTCCAACTGCCAGCCTGGACAGGGAGGAAGCTGGTGGCAGTGGGAGACTGCCTGGGTCACCCCCGGGGTCAGCGGCACATGTGACAGCTGTAAAATGTACTTTTGTCTCAGCGTAGAGGCAGAAAATAAAATTCTCAGGTTTTTTAGCAACTTCTCTGATTCCCACCCTTGTATTTCTGTTTTATGCTGTTTCCATGCAACATAGGATTCAACAACCTGGAAAGATGTTGCTATCAAAACACTGGCCCCTTTTTCAGCAAAGCTGCTGGGTCAAGGTCTTTTGTGCAGCTAGCGGTGACTGGCTATGCGTTTTCACAGACATTAAGAAGGAGATCCTTCAAAAAAAAAAGATTTCCTCCTCCTGATGAGCTGCTTCTTATTTAGTGGGTTTTTTTTTTAAAGTTTCTTCATGCTTACCTCTATTTCCAAGTCACGTGATCTCATCTCATTTAACCACAATCCATGAGCCAAAATGTCACCTTGCACTGCTCTGTTAAAAAAAAGAGGGTGAAAAACCAAACCTACCCACTGAGTATCTAAGCATCCTTCTCAATAACAGGCAGAAGACCTCCATCAAAGTAAATCACGCAAAATACCAGCAGTGCTACCCTTGCTAGACTTACAGAGTCTGTAAGTCTCTGTGTGACCTCAGAGGACATACCAATATGTGCCAGGATACCAAAAATGGACTTAAAAGCTAGAAGACTAAAGTGCCCGTCATAAAAAGAAGGGCACAAAAATAGTCTCCCAAGAGACAGAAAAACACATCACACATCAAGAGATATTAAATGTTTAAACAGGCTGTGTCAACCTGTGCGGGCTCCTGAGTGCACCCAGGGCTGCCTGCTCCTCCTGAGGATGCCTCTATGACTGGAGCTTCTTTTCTCTTTTTTTTTTCTTTTTTTTTTTCTTTTAAAGAAGAAATTAAAATCTGGCTTGACTACAAAGTCAAAGCATGGGATGCCTTGGCATCACTCCTGCCCCCTCATGGCCCTGGTGTGTAGCCTCCACTTGTAGTGCTGCACTGGGTGCTGGGCACCAGGCAGGGCAGTGGGGTGGCCTGGAGGCCCAGGAGATGTGGCAGCGGACAGGGCCACCATGCACAGACCTATGCCATGGGCATGCTGGCTCGCAGGGCCCTTATCGCTCTCTACAACTTCCTGAAAGGAGGTTGTAGTGAGGAGGATGTTGGTCTTTTTGCCCAAGTAACTAGTGATAGGACGAGAGGTAATGGCCTCAAGTTGCACCAGGGGAGGTTTAGATTAGATATTAGGAAAAATTTCTTTACTGAAAGAGTGGTGAGGCATTGGAACCGGCTGCCCAGGGAGGTGGTGGAGTCACCGTCCCTGGAGGTGTTCAAAAAATGTGTGGATGTGACACTCCGGGACATGGTTTAGTAGACATGGTGTTGTTGGGTTGATGGTTGGACTAGGTGTTCTCAGAGGTCTTTTCCAACCTTGATGATTCTATGATTCTATGATTCTATGATTCTATGCCAGATGCCTCAGCAGAAAGGTGCTCCCCAGTTGTGCCTTTGCACCGTGAATCACCCTATGACACGACTTAACGTAGAAATGCGAGCTCCCTTTCCTGCCGGCAGGAGTGTGATTTAATGTGAGCTCCCTCTCCTGCCATCAGGAGTGTGATTTAGTAGTGCAACGCAGGAGGGAAGTGCAAGGGTTATGCGCTGTGGCCATGAAGGCATGCACAAATTCCATCCTTCTTCCCAGCCTGATTCTAGCAAATCCCCACAAGTGGGAAGTTGTGGGGTGGGAGACCCAGAAACAGTGCTGCTGGGCACCATCGCAGTAGCTCTACAGCTGCTTTCCATTAACCGCGTCAGACATAAATTGGCAAGCAGAGGGATGAGAAATTGGGACTTATATGTTAGCCAGCTCCAGCATGCAGCTACCCTGTGTTGCAATTAGCCTTTCTCTTTAAAATCCTTCCAGGCTCTGCCGGGGCAGAAGGCAAGCCACTGTGCTGCAGCATGCAGCTGCTGGGGTGGTTTTGGCAAGTGTCATGTCCCAGAGATGAGGTTTGTGGGAAACTCCCTTAAAAATCCTGTGTTTTTTAACACAACAGAGCTGAGATTTCAAACCACGGAAGAAAGGGTCTGCTGTTACTGCTCATGCACGGTGCAGTTAGGACGGCATTCTTCACTTGCGCTCCGAGACAGGGTGCCCGTCTGTGAGTGCATAATCTTTACTCAGTGCCTGGTACAGCTGAATCAAACTGCAATCACGTCTTCCCACTGCGTCTCCACAGGTTGGTAACCACAGACCTTGATTTCTAATGCAATGAGGCATTGCTAATTAGGACGACTTTCTCTTCTTTAGCTTAATAAAAATATGTTCTATCCACAAATGGGACTGAAAGAAGTACAGTTCAAGGGGGGAGGAGGGATCGCCAAACTGGATTTGAGTACCTTTAGTAGAAAAAAAAAACAAACAACAAAAAGCTAATATAAACCCCAGGTAATTAAAAATTGCAAATTAAAATATTTTGAAAGGTGTTCATTTCTTATGGACTTGAACCCCCTTTAGTAAGCCAAGAGGATAATATCTCCAGTTCTTCCAGACTTCTATCCATTTGGCATGTGTCACTGCAGATCCAGGAACGGGCTAATTAAAATTGTTTAGTTGCTAATGATAGTGCATCTTCTTTCACTAAAGAGTTCAGACTACAGCCTTCCTCTTGATCTGCTGTGAGATTTTTTAATCTCTAAATTAGAAGAAAAGCATATGCCCTTTTAATGCCTATAAGAATTTGAGCTCGTTAATGCAAAAAAAAAAAAAGTAGGCTTTCTATTATAGCTGTTCTTTAATTATGGAACAGCATGTGCAAGAAGACTCTTTACTCATAACTGTGTCCTCGATTCTATTACACATTTTAGCGGAGAATGCATGTAATAGAAAAACAGCAATAGACTGTGGAAATTGTCCAGAGCCCTGCTCTCCTAGGGAAAGGATGCCAATGGTATTTTTGTACTGCTACTCCTCAGCAGCCTCTTTGCACTTTCCTCCGGGTTACATGCACAGCATGAGTCACTGCCTGATGGTTTCATTGAAACAGAAAAATATAGACACAGTAATGATTGCATTCAATCATAAACTACAATCAATACAGCGAGTTTAAATGTTCTGTGCCCTAGCAAGCCACTACAGGGTTCCCCCCCATCTCACCCCATCTTATTCCCTGAAGAAATTATTTTTCATTTCTAAAGGATAACAGTTGTTCCAAGTGATCTAGCAGATGTAGTTGAGTCTCTCAGAATGAAATATGTAGGTCAGAGCAGGAGGCGTTCATTGTTTTCTTTGATGTACCTTCATGTCAGCCCTTCTTTGGATGGAAAAGCCACTTCACAATACTTACTGCCTGCCTCGTGGGACTCTCACTGGAGGAACCTTACGGTACCCCCCCCCCCCNNNNCCTGCCCCACCCCCCCCCAAAGTTCATCTGGGGGCATTGGGTGGGCAGGGATATTTGTGTTCAAACCACAGACTCCGTGGCTTTTTATTTATAGACACCAGGATATAAATCTCAGCCTAGTCCTCAAGCGAAGACAATTATCTCAACGAAATCTTTCTTTGTGTACATCACAATGCCATTGCAGAGTTTGGCAAACTCAGATGCGCTGATGAGAAACGGCTCCCTGGAGACCCAGGCGAGACTGAAAGTGGGATGGGGTGGGGGAAGGATGAGGGGAACAAAGCCAGGTCGGGATGTGGGGAGCCTCTCCAGGAAAAATAATAAACATGACTTTTGGCCTTTAGAGACACCATGTGTCCCTGCGCCAATCGCGATGCCCTAAGGGAAATATCCTCTCTTCAATGCTGTTAAAAAATCTGGTTTGTTGTTAAGTATTACTCGCTCTTTTGCAGTATCTTCAAAGGAGAGGTGTCCGAAGGAATCACTTCTGCCCCACAGTTCTGATCCTGCAACAAAAACCACCACTGTGGTATCCACTTCCCATCACAGGCTGGGAGACACCCCAGCACACACCCCAGCAAACTCAAATTCCCACTTTCTTAATAACCACCCTGCACTAGGAGCTAACAAAACAAAAAAGGGTTTCCCTTTTCCTCTTAGCAGTGGTAACTGCCTAAAGATAAAAAATAACTCCCAGAAGGCCAGCATAAAATGAAATCATGCCAACAAACCCTAAATAAACGTTGCAATTCCAACATGTCCTCTGTTATGCTTGGGATGTGCGGTAAGTGACAGCTGAATAAATCAAACCCCTGGAGTTCCATCATAACCATCAGGTTAAAAGTATTATTATCTCATTTTAGCTTAAAGTTCTGAATCATACTTCTTTTTGTTTGCTCAGATCTGGGAGATCTTGAATTGTATGCCACTAACATTAGAGCTGGAAAAGGACTAGTGTAACTTTGTAAAATACAGCCACCTTTTTTTTTTTTTTTTGGTCATAAATCAGTGTTCCTAGTTTCACTCGGCTGCCTGTCTCCCTTTCTTCCTCTCCCCCTGTTTCCTCCTCCCACTCGTTAGTCTGTTCAGCACCTTCGGTGAGTCACACAGAGCAGGCTGACAAGTGAAGTCAAGTTCGACTTCATATAAAGTTCCTGCAGAGCCCGTCTGCTCTGCGGTTTGCTGAGCACCACTTCAGCTCCTTCTCCCTCCTCCGAACCCAGGCTGGGATGGACCTTCGCTTCTGAGGACGCGCATCTGGGACCACAGGTCCTTGGCCACACCTGGAAATCTGGGTTGTAGGCATTTCTGTCAGTCAAACAGCTCACACAGGAGACTGTAGGTGAAAAATCTGGAATTTACACCCCTTGCAAAAAGGCTGCAAGCCAGAACCTTGAATTATGTCATGCTAATTTAAGCCTAAGGGAAGGAAGGAATAGTCCCAGTTGGGGTGGGTTGACCCTGGCTGGGTCTACCTGGCTGGGATAGCCACTCTATCACTTCCCTCCTCAGCTGGACAGGGGAGAGAAAATATAAAAAAAAGCTCACGGGACGAGATGAGGCAGGGAAAGGTCACTCAGCAATTACCATCACGGGCAAGACAAACTCGACTTGGGGAAAATTAATTTATTACCAAGCAAATTAGAGTAGGATAATAAGAAATAAAAACTAAACCTTAAAACACCTTCTCCCCACTTCTCCCTTCTTCCCCAGGCTCAACTTCACTCCTGATTTTCTCTATCTCCTCCCCCTGAGCAGCACAGGGGGATGGGGAATGGGGGTTGCGGTCAGTTCATCACACATCACCTCTGCCGCTCCTTCCTCCTCAGGGGAGGGCTCCTCACACTCCTCCCCTGCTCCAGCATGGGGTCCCTCCCATGGGAGACAGCTCTCCATTGACTTCTCCGACATGAGTCCTTCCCAAAGGCTACAGTTCCTGACAAACTGCTCCAACATGGGTCCCCCATGGGATCAGAAGTCCTGCCAGCAAAGCTGCTCCAATGTAGGCTCCTCTCTCCATGGTTCAACGGGTCCTGCCAGGAGCCTGCTCTAGCACAGGCTTCCCACAGGGTCACAGCCTCCTTCGGGCATCCACCTGCTCCAGTGTGGGGTCCTCCATGAGCTGCAGGTGGATATCTGCTCCACCACTAACCTCCGTGGGCTGCAGGGGGACAGCCTGCCTCACCATGGTCTTCACCATGCGCTGCAGGGGAATCTCTGCTCCAACACTTGAAGCACCTCCTTCCCCTCCTTCTTCACTGACCTTGGTGTCTGCAGGGTTGTTCCTCTCCCATATTCTCACTCCTCACTCCAGCTGCAGTTTGTGCCCCTGCAATTTTTTTTTTTTTTCCCTTCTTACCTATGTTATCCCAGAGGTGCTACCACCATCACTGATGGGCTCAGCCTTGGCCAGCGGTGGGTGTGTCTTGGAGCCAGCTGGTGTTGGCTCTATCAGACATAAAGGAAGCTTCTAGCAGCTTCTCACAGCAGCCACCACTGTAGTCCCCCCACTACCAAAACCTTGCCATGCAAACCCAATACACTAGTATTGGCTAACTCTGTCTCCTGTCTCTCCCTGCCACTGTATATGTCACCCTTGTGGCACAGGCCACAATATGTAGGTCACAATAGCTTACTCTACAACAACTCCTAAAGCAAGGACTAAGAGCTGTATTCTCTGACCTCATTTCAGCAAGGTCTATAAGCATGTGTCTAACCTTAAACACACAGCAATCCCTGAAAAACCCCAAAAGGCTATCCTAATTGATGCACTAACAGGGACGTTTATGGCAGTTTTACTAGATAAACAGCACTTTACCGAACCGGGTTTTAGTCTGTGATGCAGACTCTATACTTTAATTTTGTGGCTGAGATTTTGTGATGTCTCAGCTATAGTTGCCTGGCCCCAGGAGAGGCACCCAGACTGCCCAGTCTGGTAATGAGGCATCTGATTCTGCCAGTGGGGAGGGTAACTGGTGCAGAAGGGCACTCCAGAAACCTTGTCTGTTGAGGATGGAGTTGCTAGGACACCAGCAATGGTCTACAGACCTCTCCTCTACAGCTCAGGGGCCTCATTCTTCACTGATAACCAGATCCCTTGGAGAACCTGGACACACAGTCCCCTCTGTGCCGGTTTTGGCTGGGATAGAGTTAATTTTCTTCATAGGAGCCAATATGGGGCTTTGTTTTAGATTTGTGCTGAAAACAGTGCTGATAACACAGGCATGTTTTTGTCATTGCTGAGCAGTGCTTACACAGAGTCAAGGCTTTTTATGCTTCTCACACCACCCCACCAGCAAGCAGGCTGGGGGTGCACAAGAAGTTGGAAGGGGACACAGCTGGGACAGCTGGGACAGCTGACCCAAACTGATGAAAGTCAGTTCCATACCATACCATACCATACCATACCATACCATACCATACCATACCATATGACATCATGCTCAACATATAAAGCTGGGGGAAGAAGAAGGAAGAGGAGGATGTTCTGAATTATGGTGTTTGTCTTCCCAAGTAATTGTTACGCATGATGAAGACCTGCTTTCCTGGAGATGGCTGAACACCTGCCCACCAATGGGAAGCAGTGAATGAATTCCTTGTTTTGCTTTATCTATTAAACTGTCTTTATCTCAACCCATGAGTTTTCTTACTTCTCCAATTCTCTCCCCCATCCCACTGAAGGGGAGTGAGCGAGCAGCTGGGTGGTGCTTAGTTGCTGGTGGGGATTAAACCATGACAGTCCTTTTTGGTGCCCAACGTGGTGCTCAAAGGGTTCAAGATAGCGGTAGGTTTGACTGGAATGTGCTAGATTGAATCGCCTATAGCTGTTATTGCTGTTGAGCTATTAATCGGCAGGCTTCTGTGCTTGCCATGGGGCTTGCTTGCCTTACCATTTATTAGAGTGTAGTGCTCATTAGCAGCTGCTTTTTGCTTTTGCTGCTTGCTGTACTGCTTATCATCTTACTCTGCTGTGCCTGGGAACATTTTGATAACAGTAATGGCGATGTGCCTGGGCTGGCAGATGGCCAGGCCATTGCTGCTGTTTCTGTGCTGCTGTACTAAGGCTGGAACTTCAGTGTGAACTCAAGTCAAAGGGACTGTGACCTGTGGATGAGTCCACGCGGGAGCAGGACACCCTGAAGTGCCTGTGGCTGTGGATAAGTCCATGCCAGAGCAGATATACCTTGGAGTGCCTGTGGCCGTGGCTATGTCTGTGCTGCAGCAGGTATACCTCTGACGGGATTGTGGCCCAAGGATAACGCTCCACGCTGGAGAAGGTACGCCTCAAAGCATCTGTGGCTGTGGATAAGTCCATGCTGCAGTAGGTACACCCTGAAGCATCAGAAGCTGTGTATGAGGTCATGCTGGAGCACCTCAAAGCAGGTGGCCATGGATAAGACCATGACAGAGCAGGTACACCCCTGGAGAGACTGCAGCCATGGGTAAGGCCATGTTGGAGCAGGTATCTCTCTGAAGGCATTGTGGCCCATGGATTAGGCTGCACTGGAACAGGTGCGCCTCAAAGCGACTGTGGCTGTGGATAAGGCTATGCCGCAGCAGGTATACCCCTGGATTGACTATGGCTCATAGATAAGGCTCCACTTGGAGCAGGTACACCCCTAAGGGACTGCAGTCGGTGGATAAATCCAAGCCAGAGTGGGGGCAAGGGGAGGAGTTCATTGCAATGTTAAACCCTATGGTCCAGTCCAAAGGGACCAGGGGTGGAGATTGTAATGGAAATGCCTTTAAATCCCTTCATGGTGGTTACAGCTCTCAGCTGGGAGGTTCTTTCTCCTTGCACCCTTCATGCTTTTGTGATGCAACAGTTACTGGGGAAAATCAGAAACAGTCTTGGGAGCGAGTCTGGGACCTCCCTTCTGCCCCCTTTAAATGCAGCATTCCTTACACCAGAGTTACCCTATTGCATTTGCTCTGTTTCCTCTTTAGCGTGGTGGTAAGCCTGTGCAGCTGGAGCTGGTGGGTTCAAACCCTTATCCTGGGGAAGATTTGGTAGCTGGGATTTTCCCTGGATGTTTAGGCAGGTGGTGCCCCTCACTGCTGCAGCTCTTCGTGCTGAACTCTGTTCCCATGCCGCGGGCTCAGGTGCCAGCTGGACACCCTTGGGTAGCAGGTGCTACTCTCCCTACAGCAACAGAGCTGGCAGCAGCAGGCGCTGGGTGCCCAGAGAGGTCCTAGGCCAGCTAGGAGGTGCCTGCTGGGATTTGGGGGCACCTGAACAGGTGCCTGAATGGTGACTCAGTCCCAACCTGGATGGTAATAAAATGGTCTGGATCTTGCCTTAGTGCTCAAGTCTTAAACAAATCTAACTTTATTCTTGCTGTTGCAGAAATGGCAGTAAATCCTGATTGCACTTTTAGCACTTTTACAAGTGCTATAGACGCAGCTATTGACAAGGTTTAGAGAACTCTTAAATATACTCCTTTTTCCAAAGCCTGGGAAAAGCCTGGTTTGTTACAAAGAAAAGAATTTTTTAAGTCTGGGATTGATTACTGCTTGCTCTTTTATGTACGTTTAAGTATTAGGTCAGTTCTGAAAGATGCATAAATTACTGAAACCAAACTGTTGAGTTAATAAGAAAGATATTTTCAAACTCTTATGGTTCCATTTTAAGTTCCCATGGTATTAATGCCAGCAGAATAACTTACTGCAACTGAAATGCACCACATTCAGGGCTAAATTATGCTAAAATAGGTCAAGCAGCAGTGAAGGCAGTTATTTTGACTGAACTAGGGTTAACAAGATGCATGTAACAAATGCCTCAGGAGAACAATCACATGCGCTCGCTGCACATGATACCACAGCAGGATACCCATAGCTTCAGGTTCCAGCTAAATGGCATCATGGTGTGCTCTTTCGGGCAAGAAAATAGTTTTACAATTGTTTGAATATGATCCCCTCAGTTTATGTGATGTAACCTGACAGTTTAAAGGGTCTCATAAGTACATTTTCACTGAAGCTTGTGCAACTTCTACATACTCAACTAGGCTGTTTTTAACATAAAGCAGAGGGAAAGCAAAGAAGTAATTAATGAAAGAGCTGATACCTTCTGAGACTCCTGGCATGACAGCATGACCAGCTGCCTTTCCACTTGTTTCTGAATACAGAAAGAAGAAGTCAGGAGGCAGAAATTAGCCTGGGGTATTAAAATTGGAGTCATGCTGAAGTAGAGCATATGAACATCCTTGGACTTATGGTAAAAGAGACGAAGTATACCTCTAGTGTTACTCTTCTTTACAACAACAACAATAAAAACCCATAAGGAGTTTTTCCCTCAATTTCTTTGATTTTTCAGCAGTTCCATACATCACATATGGAACAATATGTAACATTTCTCTCCCTTCCCTTCCCTTCCCTTCCATTCCCTTCCCTCCTGTTCCCCTTTCCTTTTTCTTTTTTC
>VZTL01029535.1:13221-40482 GCA_013400535.1 Scopus umbretta
GGGGGTGTTGAATGCATTATTTACCCGCGCAGAGGGAAAAAGGAGACAGAGAAGGAAGAAACATGTACTCTAGGAAAGCCACTTATAGAAACTGATTATATAAAGAAATAAGCTTTCTACTGTAACCAAAACACCGTTTTTGTCGATTTTCTTCACTGAAAGTTTCTGCAGCCTTTTCACATCTGGCTGGGCTGCCTTTAATACAACGTAGAGAGAGTGCAAAGAAGTCATTGGCGAACAGTCATCCCACCTCCAACTTCAGGTAATATAAACAACTTTTAAAATGCAACACAGCTGTTTTCCAAATGGAAATGCTGATTTAACAAAACCAGTAATTCTCTGCAGGGCTGTATTAGTTTATCAAACCTGTTTAGGAATGATAGCTCATTTTTTTCCCCAATGATACAGAAAATTCAATTTCAGCACTAGTATTTTGACTTTTATTTCAGAATAGAACATATTGAAATGCTTTGATTATTCGTAATATACCAGATTAGGTGTCAAAATGACTCATTGTTGATGTTTTAATCTTGTCCTAACCAAAGGTTACATCTAGGTGGAGTAGATGGTTAAATTTGTGAGAGAACATCCTGTATTATTGTCCTGCACAAAAATTTAGGAGATTTTGATTTTTCCTTTCAGTTCTGAGGCATGTGGATTTTTCAGCATTTCAGCCAGGAGGGGAACCCCAGGTTTTGGAGACTAGAAATCCAGGGGGTTTTTACTGTCTGTCGCAGCTTTGTGTAATTTTATTGTTGAAATTTGTTTGGAATTAAGGTTTTAATGTTGTTTTCTTGTTTCAGTGATTGGGCCTAGCAAAAGACATTTTTCTTTCTGTTTTGAAGTTATTTTAGTCTGCCTTTGACAAACCGAACTGGATTCACCTACCTTGAGACGCATTTCCCTTTACCATAAATGAAATGCGCAAATTATCTATGATAATTAGATTTGACCCAGTTACTGGGTTTGGGAACATCCTTCTGTCTTGCCTGGAGCTGAATATCCCTACAGAAAGCAAATCTCATGGTTAAGACAGGGTATAATCAGGGTTAAAAACCTTTCATCAGAGACACAAAAAAAGATGTAACTGAACTAGCACTATTCCATTGCCTGACATTGTCTGTTATTTTTTCTGCACAGTGAATTATTCATTACTAATGATTTAGAGTTCTCTGGTTTATCTACGTGATGACAGCTCCTCTCCCCTCCTGCCACATACACACCCTACCACATACAACAGAACACTTATGACAAATAGTGATGTCAGATCCTTAAACTTATTTAATAAGTATCAGCTATGAATCAAATGACTCAACTAATCCTTCCTCATCCATCTTGCAACTTCAATAAGTTGTGGGGTATCAATGGCTGAGTATTACCACCTTTGTTTGGAGATAAGCGCTGTGTACACAGCAGTGTAATGATGCCTGATGGGAAACACATGCCCAAGAAAACCCCCATAGCAAGATTGCATTGTGCTAAGAAATTCCGTTTGTTGGCTGCCTGGCTCCAGAAATGTTATTTATCCCTTTTGAGCTCCCAAGTTAAAATGCAGGGGCTTATCTGCTCGGAGTGTAATCTTGTACCAAACCAGCAAGATATTTAGGTTCTGTTGAACTCTCCATGAGTTGCCATCATGTTCTTAGCACAGACTTTGGGATTAACTGACATCTGCTCCCTGAACTTGCTTTTTTGGCAGGTTTCTGGTCAAGAGTAAAGAAGTAAAATATTTCTGTGCAACAAAAGAAGTGTGTTGTTTGGTTTTTTGTTTTGGTTTGTTTTGTTTTGTTTTTTTCCTAAGAAAACACTGAATAAGGAATCAAATGCATTTTCTTCTGGTGATGTATTCTCTGGGAGTTGTAACAAAATATGAGGATTCTGTGCAAAGCTTGAAACAGTAATGGCCATTGGTATAAAGTCCTGGTTAAGGACATCCTTGTGATAAATAGAAATATCAGTAAAGTATAAATATCAGTAAAACTCCTACTCGGTCTACAGCTCCCAGGGGTAAAAAAGTGTTTTGTCGACAGAGTTTCTACCAAATGTCAGTACACTGACATACCCATCCTGACAAACCCTGTCCAATGTGGAGTAGACCTGACCCCCAAACAGCAAGTAGGGTTTACCCACTTACACAACTTTACAATCAGAAGGAGAAAGGTCAGCAACTCATCTGAATTGGAACTGAAGCAGTTAGCCTGAAGGAGGGAAAAAAGAAGCATGTGGTGAAGCAGCTCCTCCGGGCTGAGGAGGAGGGGATGGGTGCTGGGAAGCTGAGACCGCCCTGTTTGTTCAGCCACCTTTTACCTTAGATGCTTGGCATTTGTATACTCTCAAAAGCACCTTTTCAGGCTAAAACTCCATTTTGAGGCTGTTGAAGTAAATAAGCCCCTCAAAACCTTTGTGTTTATGATTTATGAGGGCAGTTAAGCCCATGTACAAAATCAAAGGCTGAATGAGAGAATCTGGAAAGAGGCAGGACCAATGAACTAAGTTTATGATTAAGTGCTGGAAACCTCCAGAAGCCTAATTCCACTTCTGAATTAACATGTCACTTGACCTTGGGCAAGCTTTTTGCCTAATTAAAGTTTCTTTCATTCACTGCTAAAATTTGTAACACTAAATATGCCAGGGAGTGAGGGCACATTCATTTCTGTATGTAAACTACTCTGAAAATGAAGACTACTTTTTATGTATATCATGTAAGTGCTTCAATTCAAGTCTTTATATAGTATTTGAAGTATCATAGATTTGAAGTAACCAATCCAGTCATGGTACCACGCTACAATAAATTAGACCAAGACAGCAGTTTGGAACGCCTTTTCGGTTACCTGACGTCTTCACAATCAAATGAAAATACCACAAACTGATTCATTTACCAGCTGGAAGGATGTCGGAACAGTGATGTCTTTATGCATTAAATCAGATTGGAGTTTGTCTGTAGGGTCTGAAAACTCTGTGGTGACCACTTCCATTCCTGGTTTTAGGAAACTGGAAAAATCGAGATTAATTAACCACACTTTTCCCTTTGAGGAGAGATTCTTGGAAATTAACTAAATGGAGAAAGGTTGCTGGAGATGCGTGTTTTTTCCATGAGCAATTAGACTGTAAGCCACACATGAGGCTGGCTCTCCAGCTAGCCAGGACTTATCTTTGGGACTCTTGTTCTTCCCTAGTCTCCCAGAGCAGAAACTGGTGATGAGCAATGCCACCCAGGTGCTGATTAATAGCATTAGGTTCAGCTCTAGCTCCCTAGCCAGCTGCCTGAAATGCTTGGGCTGTTCTGCTGAACTGCCAGCTGGTGCAAGAGATAACCCAGGCCCCAGGGTTAAGCAATGGCCCAAGCCCCTCTCTCACTGCATACCTTTATGTTACACATGCAATCACTTGGGCTGTTCAGCTTCTGGGTTTTCCCATCATTGAAGTAATCAGAGCACCTCAACACTCTTAATACCGGTGTTGGGTGTTGTTTTGTATTTATTCCCCCAGCTGCTTTGGACACCTTGAAGAAGGTATTTCTCTGGGTCAAGGAGGGCATGTGACTCCCAGGAAAGAACAGTCAGCAGAATTATTAATCTGTGCCTTGCGGGGTCAGACTCTTACTCCATCCCTCCTGTGAGGCTCAGCTCATGGTGTGACCTTCCCTGCAGTCCCTCTTCCCCCCTCTCCCCCTGACACGGGGCTGTTTAGCAGTGTACTCCCCATCTTTGAGACCTTTTTGGTGAAGTCTCACTCCGCTGACTGTCGAGGAACGATAAAAAATGGGACGTGCTTAAAACCAAGAGAAGGAAAATATTAAACAAAAGATCATTTACGTTTTTAATTCAACGTGGTTTCTTTTAAAAGCCTCATAGAAAACATCCAACAGTCAATTGCATCAAAGCAGTTGTCCTTGAACCTTTTTTAAAACCCACGACCAACAAAACGCTCTTTGGTCTTAAACTCCTATTACTGGCAGGAGGAAAATGATTGGTTATATAATCTATATTCTGCTGTTTAACAGATACTAAATATAGTGCAGTTACTCAGAACAACACAAAACATCACAATATGAGAAACAGTGCCGAAGAGAAGAATGCTGCCATTCTAGATAGACACATTTTTAGTATTATGTTCCTCAGGAAGAGCATCAAATATTTTTCAGAGTGACCTAATTTTCTTTGTCTGATCAAATGTGCCAGATGCTTCCTTATTCAGAGTTGCCACTCTAAGTGAAAAATTGTTTTCTGGCAGCCACTTGAAATCTCGTCTTCAGTTTTCTGTTAGGGATTATTATACAATCATTGCCCGGGCAGACTGAAAGCATATGGTAACTGGGCTGACATCTCAGCTATTTCAAAGTTCCCCAAGGATGTGTGGGCACAGTTACAGCCTCAGGTATAAGCCAACCTCCCTGGTGCATTCAAAATGCCACCCAAACTTGGCAGTGACCAAGCAAGCTGGGGATGGAGAGCTTGGCATCCTGGTTTCCATCTTCATCTCAGGGGTGGGAGGTTTTTTCCTTTTGTAGGTATTTCCATCACTTAACCGGGAGAAAATGATAAGGATGGCTCAGTGCCTTTTATTGTGCAGTTTCCAGGTAAAATTGTATCCTTTCCAACCTGGCTGAAGCTTGGAAAGCTATATTTTTGTTATATCTGTCCAGATTCTTACATACTTTCTTTAATTCCTGCTGTACTGACTAACTTTTCTTGTCTACTTCTGTCTTGGGGACTGTGAAGATAATAAAGATTGATTTAGCCTTTCCCAGTATTCCTGTTGCCACTGACAGGGAATCAATATTTGTAGGAATAAACAGCCAAAATGCTGTGAGTGAACCCCACGCATCCCAGCCCATGCCTGCGCATTTTCCTGGCACCCAACGTGTGGCACATGGAGCATGGTGACTTCCAGGGTGCTGTGGACCTTCTGAGCCCTTTTGGCACTCAGAGAGGGTGTCTATACAACTAAATAAGAGGGACATGGACCGAGGGCAGGCACTGAACCGCTTCCTGACTCTGCAGGTTCCATCGGTGTTAGCTCGTTCCCTTGATCTGTTTTGTACCTTGCTAACCTTGCAAGGCAATGGGCGCCCAAGGGGGCTCCCTCTGAGCCCTGGGGGGAGAACAAGGGTCTGCCACTTGGCCTAGAAGCCAGGGGTGACTCTGCACCTGCTGTTCTCTAGTACAAAGACAGATTTTTATTTTTTTTTTATTTGTTAAAAGTATGGAAGAAAAGGTCCTATTATAAGAAATACTTTTGCTACTAAGTGGTAGGCAACAGACATCAACTAAACAGGGCAATTAGGCACTCAGTGTAGATGCTCAGTAAATATCATCAGATTGTTAACGACCAACAGGAAGACTACATTAATGTGTGCGGCTGAATGAACTTGAATATGCACTTGAACATCAAAAGTCAGGAAAGAATTTTTATATTATTGTTATTGTCATCACTTATTTTGTGTTACCTTGCCCCTGGCGGTCCCAGTCCCCCACTGCTGACGTGACAGCCATGAAGGCTCTACTTCTGACCAAGAGAGGGCCAAGGGCAATGGGCAATAGGATAGAGGCATGTGGGAGCCCCTAGGAGAGCTGGGTAGGGTAGAGGAGGTAAAACCCGGTGCTTTCTTATTCATATTGATTTTGGGGAGCAGTCCTTGGGCTGACCTGTACCCCGGTTGCAACAGCTTAGCACCAGGCCAGGCAGCAAGCTAGCAATTAAGCAGTGCCCATGACCAGGGGTCCAGTGCCCCACTCAGTCCCTGGCTCTCTTTTGGTTATCAGCACACACCACCCCAGATCCACGTCCCTGCACCCGCTGCCAAGAGGCACTTACCTACACACTTCTTTGGGGTAGTTTAACTAACGGTGTCAATTTAAACCAGTATAAGCCAATGAATAGAAATGTGGATGATCAATAAACACTTACACACTTAAGCCTAGTTTATTTTGGCTTGGCTGAGTTGTTTAGAAATTGATTTAAGATAAAAGAAAATGAGTTGTTTTTAAATCGTAGTGTCTATATAGCCAATACATTCCTGTAAGAAAATCAGTAACAGGTTGTACATTGACAAAGCCATCATGGAAATGGAAATTAGGTTCCCAAGCCATTTAGATTTTAGTTTCTTTAACTTATTCTGAAATATCAACCATTAGTAATATCTACTGTCTCAACAAAATTAAGTAGATCAAAATCCTATCTATCTCATTTTGCAAATTCTGTGCCCAAATACAATTCAACATACATATTTTTTTCCTTTCTGACTTAAATTAGCGCCTATATACAGCCCAAGGAGCCCTGCAGAATTTTAAACAGGCCGTATTAAAATAAATAAATCTGTGAGATAATGCATTCTGCAATATTCACAGCTTAGATTGCTCATTTTCTTCTAGACAGTCTGTAATTTCACTGTAACTTAATCATGACCTAGACTGTAGTATGATTTCTTAACACATTGCTACAGTCAAGTTGTCCTGTTCACATCCTAAATGAAGAGAAAAACCTTACTAAAATATGAACAACACAGAGCAGATGCGTCAGCTCAGTCAGAATTGGCCAGGACCTAAGAGATGGACAGAGAAGGTACAGGAAGAAATAGCAAAGCAAAGAAGCAGTGGTAGCGCTGGCTTCAGCAAACTCTATCCTGGGGCAGAAACACTGTAAGTGCATTGATTTTAATTGCCTGGAAGCATACTATAGGAGTTTTATTAATAACTCCTCCCAGCCTGTCAGGTATAATAGGAAAACCCTAATAAATTCTTCCCAGCTGTGAATTTGCCATTCTGCTATCCCAAATTCCTTGCTGGTGGCGGCAATTTTTTTTTTACTTCTCCCCTCAAAGCCATCACTTACTCCTGATACCTTGGAGCCCTGCTTGGTGCCTCAACCACCCTTCACCAGAAACAAGCAGGCAAACAAAAAGAAGCAAGCTACTCCCAAATGTCTCTTAAACATTGCTCTAGAACTTTACAAAATCATTTTCTTCCAATTATCAGTCATTAAAAAATGGCTGTCAAGGGTTATCCTGATTAGCCAGCTGTGCTGCAGAAGGCCTGTGCTACCCCAGCCTGCTCCCAGCTGCCTGTTACCCAAGATAACATTATCTACATGGAAGTCTTAGCCAGACTTTCTGTGATTATTAGTGATTTGCAATGTTATTCTCCATCCAGTGTTTATCTGTGCAGAGGATGACAAGGACGTCTTCGAAGCCTTCCCCAGCAAGTCTTCTCAGATCATTTATTTGTTCAAGTTCAAATCTGTGGGCAGTAGCTTGGTGTGATTTTTTTTTTTTCCCTTGGTGTGTAAGATACAATTTTAGAGAGGAAGCTAGGGTATATATGGATTCTTCTCTCCTTGCTCACCCCAGATCTGTAGTCTTGGAAAGTTCGTATCTTTGTTGTCCTACCCACTAAGTTTTCTTTCACATTTGTTAGACCTTCCCCATAAAATCTAGTATCTTCTACCTCCTTTTTGCTGTGTGCTCTGCCCTGTGTTTCGTCCCTACTACCTGCTCCTCTATCAGCTGTGAATCCTCTGTCATCAATAATCCACTACTTTAACTGGCTTAGAGTTTCCTTCTCTCTCTCTGTCCCGGTCAGATGCCAGATTAGACCCAGCAGAAGCCTGATACTATCCCTGTTGTATGTATTAATCTTCTTACAAGTATGGTCTGTTCTCTATTTAACCTCCCTTCCCTGCATAGCCAGGTGATACCGAGAGCTCCAGCAACATTATTTGCCTTTGCACATTAATGAGTGAAGCACCCATTAGTAACACACAACTGTAATATTATATAATAGGTTTAACTGAAATTGCTCAAGACACTAATCCCAGGCACGTAGTTTGGACTACCACTCAGTCTCTTCTTCTTCTGACAGGCATTGATGTTGTAGGGGTTTCAGTTATTTGGTATTGTGAAGCCAAAATTCATGAGGTGAGCAATTCCTTTGGAATCAGTGGGTTACGCTGCTTAACCAGGGCAGTAAGATTTGCCTCTGTGTCTGTGCTGCAGAGCTGTCTACAGCCGTGTTAGGAAGTGAGGTAAATCTTTGATTTTGGATTTTCGTCCCCACGTGGATTACACTGTACATCTGGGGATGTGCCTAGTTGGTAAGAGAACAAGAACAGAAGCTGGGAGTCCTATCTTCTATTCCTGGCTCAGCCCCAATTCACTGCGTGACTGTGGGCAAATCACTTAAGCTGTCTCTGGGATAATAATCGACACAGCAATTCCAGGAGGCTTAATTTTTAAAGTGTCAACTCATATTTCTCCGATGTGCCTCAGGAGATGTCCCCTTCCCTTCGCTGGGATCAGGAGCAGGGCCTTAGTACTGACAGCAAGATTTGCAACCCCTGACCTCCTCTTCCCCAATCTGCCATAACTATTTCATGCAAAATGTTTAATAGTAATAATGCCAGAAATGCTGTCCCAGAGCTCTGAAAGCCTCTTATCAATGCCGATTCCTAAAGTACAGTGTACAGAATCCTGTGTAATGGTTTTCTTTTCGCTACTTTCAGCATTAATTCTTCTTTCTTGTTATGCCAGCAGATGCATAAATCTGCTGCTGGTGCTTTTTGGCTTTGGTCTCACCGATTGCATGACTTAATTGTTGGACTTTTTTTTTTCCAGTGCACTTTTGTGTGCTTGAAATCCTAAACTTACAGAAGCACATAGTGATGGGCCGTAGCTTTGTTGGGATAGGGGCTGAAGTTTACATGTTCTTCGATGGGAAAAGCTATATACTACATGTCCATCTTCCAAAAATCCACTGTCTCAAAGTGAAAGTACAGGAAAGACTAATCAGTTACAAATATCCAGTACATGGGACACTCCTCCCAAATACTTTCACAGGGTGAGTCAAATTCAAAGATATGTAACAGACCATCTCCTCTCATAAGGACTGTATTTCCTTCTAGTCACAATGGCATCTGATCCCTGTGGCAGCTATGACAAAGCCACTACTTTCATGGGTAAAGAGCATTAGGAAAGTATTTGGTGTGTTTCTCTTACTGCAGTTTGGCAGCTGGAGGCAAGTGAGGGAGTGAGAGCACGGGCCAGCACAGCGCTCTGCCGTTCACAGCAATGATCTGGTGGAGCACTACTTGGAAGTTGCCCTTCCAAGCAAGTGGAGCAGGACAGACATCGACAAAGTCAAGGGAAAAGCAACCGCTCAGACCTCATCAAGATTTGAGTCAGACCCTTAGTTTCAACGATGAGGACTTGTATTTATGTAGTTTGCTATATCGCAATATGGTGTCTCAAAATGTCTGCTACCACTCACTTTTAAAGCATATGTATAGTACATATAGTCTTGTCACAGCTGACACCTTTTTTTGATTTTGCTACATGAGAGTACTCTGTTGCTGATGAATCAAGCTGTTTTCAGGACTGGTTTACTTCTGAATATTTTGGAGGAGGAAAGCAAAGTCAAGTCAACTATTTTTCAATGAACTATCCCCATCCCTGCCTTTTGAGAAGTCTTCTCAAGTCTCTTCTATTGGAGACTTTTTTTTTTAAACAGTCATTATAAATGTGATGTAACTAGCCATTCTTCTGAAGTCTTGTAGAGTAAAACAAAAAAACTTTACAGCTAAAAACCTTGACTCAGGAAAGCAGCCTTCATTATGATAACATTTAGCACGTGCCAAGTCCATCAGGTCCCAGCTCAAGGGCACAAAAGATGCAACGATTTATCACACACTGAGTTGCAAAGAACGACAAGAGGTCGTCAAGCCCATCTCCCTGTCCCAAGGCAGTCCCAGTGACATCTCTGTCAATCCCGCTAGAACCAGGTTGAGCCCACTGGTGCAGACTCCAATATGCTTGTCTGCCAAAGACATGCCTTGTAGGCAATTCACTCCCTTTCTGCTAACAGAGGTGTGCAGGACTCGTCTGCAAAGACATCAGCTTTGGCTACAGGAAGAATTACAGTTTCAATCGTTATGAAAAGGGAAGGAAAAATACTGCAGGTTATCAGGGCGCTAAATAATTTAGGCACGTGCTCCTCTCTTGTTGCGTAGAAGTACTGTTAGCAGCAGTGAGCGTAACATGCGCATCGCAGAAAGAGAAGGAGCGTACTAGGCCAAATTCTGCCCTCAGAGGCATATGCACACAACTTCCAATGACATCTGTGGGAATTGGGTGTGTGGATTGAGGGCGCAATCTGGCCCTTTATTTTCAGCTGCTCTATTATGATCATGACATGCTAATTTCTAATTCCTTTAGCAAAAATAACACAGGAAGGCTTAAATATTAATGTTGCCAAATGTCATAAACACCTCTGCAATATACTCTTGAGCAAATTCATGAAAACAGATTTCAGAAACCATGGCCACGCTCCTTATTGGAACCTGACATCCCCAATCAGTTAAAATTCTCCTTATCTTCACTGGGACTTTGCCAAGCTACGAACTGAATAGGGCTGCTGGATTCAGCTCAGTGGTAGCTGATTTGGACATGGGTCTCCTGACAGCTATGGTCACAGCTTCTCACTTAGAGGGATGGTTGCAAAAGCACAGGTGTCATCTTGGGTTTGCCGGATGATGAACATCCAAGTAGGTCTACTATCTCTTCAAAAAATAAGTGAACAGAAGTCCACAAAATGCAAACTGATAGGTAAGAAGAAAAGTGCAGGTGGAGATGTACTAGTGGAAGGAAAAAAGCAGGACATTAGCCCCTCACCAATCCCCAGCACCACACTCCCTGCCACTGCTCACGTTTGCAGGGAAGTAAAGGATGTACTGGAATCAGCTAAAAGGAAAGGTGAAAACCTCCACAGTCGCAAGCCCGTCGTGTGGGCCTGCCTTTGGCAGAGCCCTGGCACCTGCATCCCCCCCTGCCAGCGTCGGGGGGGTCAAATCCTTCCTAATGAGACATTCAGCAGTGTGCGTCTGCCCGGGCCTCCAGCAGCAGGGTTTGTCATGCTAAATGAGCTGCCTTTCCACGCCAGCTGCAGGTGGACACTCAGGTCTGTGGGAAGGGAGAGGGGGGAAATGATGTGCCTGAACCTGACACATTTCTGCAAGGAGTTAGTCAACCGGCACAAGCTCCCCATCATGGTACAGGACTGGAGGAAAAACAGCAAAAAAGAAGCAGCATCTTCTTCCTAGGGGAGCCGAGGTGGGTTGCGCAGGCTGCCCCACCACGTGGGGTCTCCATGGTCCTTGGCCCTCTTTGCTGCTCCAGTTGGGGTATCACTGCAGGAACGCGCCCCTCTCCTCTGCCTTCTGCAGTCTTCAGCAGGCCCTCTGGTCAGGCTTGCGGGATCCAGAGCTGTCAGGGAAGATGGAATAGAATAAAAATGAATAAGTAACTTAATTGAAAGTGCTGCTGTAGAGGCAGAAAACTCCGTGGAGTACAGCAGAGCCAGCTGCTTTGCGCACCGTGGAGAGGGGGCAATAAACCAGCAGTGTCAGGAGAAGCACGCATGGGATGAAGAAGAGGGAGACCAGGAAAAACCTGGGGCAGCAGACTCCTGCTTCTGGATGCTGCTCTGAGTCTTCTGAGTCCCTCCTGTGAGCTGCCCTTCGCCGGGGGACTTGGCAGGGCAGGGATGACAACGGCGGGTGGCTGCACGCTGCCCACATCCCCCCGCACCGGCGCTGGCTCCAGCGTGTCCTCGTTTCGCTCTCAACGTTTTGTTTCATAACGGCAGCGAGCCGCTGGCGGCAGAGTGTGTCCGGAGGCTGGTTGGGGCGGCAGGAGCCCTCCGCCTTCGGCAGCGTGCCTGCGCAGGCACCCCGAGCCTGCCATCGTCCTCCAGAAATGCACAGCCTGTCACAACTCGTTGCTTAATGCTAAACTACCCGTTATAAATAAACATGGTCCTAATAATAGTTTGCCTGACCTGACTCACTGTAGGAAACAGCCTCAGAAATAAAAGAGGATGACTTTCAAATGCAAGAGTTATAATTTTACATAAATAAAAAATGAAAAGGGCAGCTCAGGACAGGCGAGGGGAAAATTGTATCGCAGGGAGTTGAAGTTGCAACCCCAGGGTGTTAACGGGCTTGCTCAGCTGCTAAATCTGATGCTGTCTCCCCCTGTAAGTTTGCTGGAGTTTGACGGGTGGATGTGGAGAAATATTACTTGAATTGTCAGATAACTGTTAGTCACCCAGATTAAAAACAAATTCCATTGACATTGTGTCATACCTTGGGAGCTCAAAACAGATATTGATGTTTTCATCTTGTTGCAGGGAGGAGGGAGACAGGAGTGGGTAAAGTAAGAAATCAAAATCGCCCAGATAGAACAAGTCTTTCGGCTTTGTTTGAAAAATGACAGCACAGCACAGTGCACCTAACTGAGGATGAGAGATAACACAATCCAGTCTATCTCTCTCATTCTCAAATGAAGGGGAGACAAAGACAGCATTATCATAAAAAACCCCAAAACTTCTAATGCCTGTACAGAATTGTAAGCACAAGAGCAGGAACCAGATTCACCCAGTGGATGCCGCAAGATCCACCCCTCAAAAGCCCCTGACACCAGTGGGAAGTGTTGGGGGGATGATCTCCCCATGTCTGGGGGTCACAAGGTGGTTTTGCTCACGTTTGGGGGATGAAGCAGAGGGAGATGCAACGCCTGTGCATCGGCATGTGGAGCAGGAGGAGCAGGAGGGAGCTGGACTTGCTCAGTCTGCAGGAGAGAGCTTCAAGGGGATCTAACAGCCTGCCAGCACCTAGGAGGGGCCATCAAGATGACACAGCCAGGCTCTTCACAGCATTGCATGGCAGGAGAGTGAGAAACAATGGGCATAAGTTGAAAAAAGAGAGGTTCAGAATGGATATAAGGAGAAGACTTTGCCCATGAGGAGAGCCAGGCAGTGGAGCTGGTTGCTCCAAGAGGCTGTGCTGTCTCCTTGCTTGGAGATTTTCAAAACAAAGCCCTGAGCAGCCTGGTCTGACCTCAGAGCTGGCCCTGCTTTGACCAAGAGGTAGGACTGGAGACCTCCTAAGGTCCCTTCTAACCTGAACTGTCCAATTATTCCTGTCATAAATTCACAAGCTGCCTCTGCTCTATTGACCTCCATGGTGACTATGCTGATTTACATCCTCTGAGGATCTGGTCTTAAGTTTGTAGGTAACTGTCCCAGAATCAACAATAAAATGAGATTGTGTTTTGCATGAATTATTAGGTGGTATGAAGAGGTCCTGAAAGGCCTCTTCGTGGTGTATTTCTATCAGTGATAAACCAATAAAATATACTGTATACAACTTGAGGCAACAGAGGTTGGAAGGGTTCTTATCTTTGGTCAGTGTTATGTGTATGTACAGAACTGACTACAACTTATGCAAGATATAAAGTTCTGGGAGAGGGACTAAACCTTTCTTGACATTGAATTTGGCACCCAAAAGTGTACATACATGTACGTGTGTGTTTGTGTGGCATGTATCCATGTGTGGTGTACATACATTGTAGGTGTAGATACAGATAACATGCACATAAATGCACTTTTTACACAACCTAAATTATGTTATACTACCATTATTGGCTTTGCAAAATCAAGCAGTCAAAAATTAGATAATGCCTTGTTGATCTCAGTATGTCTCCCTTAAAAGTGGTGTGACGACGTCGTGTACCAAGAGTCATTGGGCTATACAAAATATGATAAAGTGTTATAAATGTTCATGTACCTTTTCTGGTTTTTCCCCCATAGATCACAAGGTGTCTAAGCAGACACCATTTTCTCAGTTAACCAGATGCTATTCTGAATCCTTATTTTCTTCTTGTTTGGTAGGTAGCTCTTTTTCTTATTTAGTAAAATTTTTTCAAACGCCATTTTGAAGTTTGGAACACTAATTTGTTTGTGATACTCTGTCATGATCTTCATATAGTATCTAGTAGGTTAATATGCACAGTATCATAGTGAAGTGATAACAGACACAAGATATACTTCAAACACAGAGAGGTTACAGTGGCACGCAACTAATTTGTGGAGGGCAGGGCTCAGTTCTTCAGCACAGCCCTGTGACTTTGGTGCCACCAGATGCTGCTAGTGCTCAGCATTCCTGGATGTGAAACCTCAAAGTCCTAAGTCAGGGACTCGGTGACCACTTCAACTTCTCTGGCTTTCAGCAGGCTCTCTGAGGAGGTAGGGACAGAATCCCTGTCCCAGGCAGTATGTGGCTGTCCCACAGACAGCCCTCTTCATTGTATACAAAATCATAGAATCATTAAGGTTGGAAAAGACCTCAGAGATCATCTAGTCCAACCATCAACCCAACAACACCATGTCTACTGAACCATGTCTTGAAGAGCCACATCTACACGTTTTTTGAACACCTCCAGGGATGGTGACTCCACCACCCCCCTGGGCAGCCTGTTCCAACGCTTGAAATTGAATATGAATGCTTGAATATCCTCCAACAAAGGAGAGGAAGGTGATGTCCTGTACACCACTGACTTGTCCCTGGAGTGGGTTAAATGTGTGCTGAATGAAGCAGGGCCCTGTGAAAACAAACAGCGGCTGATCACGTAATTTTAAACTTTATTGCCACTCATACTTACAATGAGTCCAAATTAAGTTTGTGCAGGGGACCTTAATTCTGGTACTAACTTTTGGTTGCTTGACGCGGAACCTTACTAATATCCTTTCTGTACAGCCTGTGTAGGTGTGTGCTTTAAATTTCCTAAGTTTATAAAAAAGTCAAAAGAAGAAGACTGAAATTCCATCCTGGGACATCATATTGATTACAACATGGTTCGCTGCTGTAGTTTGAACTGATACCCCACACGAACACTCATCATTTGAGATGGTAGGGAAAAAGATAGCAGGAGTGACCTGTCATCCAAACCAGGCCCTTGTTCACAGATTCACTATATCCTTGGGGAAAGACTGACTTCTTGTTATCCAGTTACCTGAAATCACACTTAACTAAAAACAGGTTAAGCTAAAAGGCAAATCCAGTCATTTGTTCATAGCATCTAAAACAGGCAACACAGTTACAATGGTATACAGGTGGATGAAACAAAACAGGAGGGTATGTGGCTGTATTGGATAGACACCTCTCAGCCCCCAGACCCATCAAGTTCAGCTGGGGATCCAGGCGTTGTGCTTGGCATCGTCAGGTGCATCTGCTGGGAGGCCCCCAAGGGATCTTGCTCAGGGGGCAGAGCTTCTTTAGGGGAACACTACCAAAGAGCAGCTCCAAGCGCCTGCCTTCCCCATCTTCACCTCAAATCACCTTTCCTTCACAATCAGCTCACCTCTCTTTCACAATCTTGTTAGCCTTTTTCTTCAGGCTTCGCTTTGAGCTCTTCCAGGGGTCCAGACAGGTTTCATTTGTCATCCTGAAGCTCACACTATTCCTTCCTTTACCAGGAGGCATTCTGGCCACACTCTTAAGTAAAATAACAAGTTATTCCCTTCTTTGATACGGAAATGCCTCTCTGTTGGCTGAGAATCACCTCCCGCATTTAACTGGCTAGTGAACAACTCTGCCTCAGCTGAGTGCTGCGCCCCAGCTGGCCGCTTGGCATTTCTCCGGCCCTTATATCCTCTAGCACTGTACCAGGAGCACACAACACAAACCTCCTAACCAGATAACTGCACGCAGCTCAATCCAGGCTCTTGGCTGAGATCAGACACAAACAGTAGTTAATCTTGTTGGGATACTGACAGGTTTCCCCATGTTAGGCTGGGATAACTATGGCACGATGCAGGATTTGATTCTCTTGCTAGGCTCCGCCAGTGCTGGGGAAGGGTGGCTGTCTCATGCTATCAAGCAGCCAAGAGACAGCTAAAACCACAAAGGCTGGCAGGTGAGTCCAAAACAGAAAAATGCAGTAGGATTGAAAAATAGAATAACTTGTTAAATAATTGAATAGTTCTATTAAATTAGGTGGGGAAAAAATGTTGTAACATTTATCTTTCATGTTACCAAAGACAGTAGTTCTCATTTTCTGTTAGGGCACACGGCAAATATCAGTGGAAGCACTATAACACAGTACGTACAACCTCAGCTACGATGCGAAGCCCAGAAAACTCAAAACTGTTATGCGACTCAAATGTGTGTACTTGAAATGCCTGCCTACACCATGACAACTGCTTTTTCAGGCTAACTTGCTGCCTCCTTTTTGTGTTGTCTTCTTGTTGGAACTGGGCTGAAAATAAAAAGCCAGGCAGCCCACTTTGCCAGATAGCCTTAACTAATTAACACAGCGAAGAGTGTAATTTTGCCGTGCTTTCTTCTCAGAGCAAATCTGCAGCATCCCCATAAAGGCTCTGCATTGCTGAAGCTAATCGGTCCTCAAGAAGTTTGGCATCCATTTGTCCCTTTGAAGTCTCACAGAGACCCAGGCAAATATCATACAATAGATTTGGCAAGAGAAGTCGCTCATATACATCTGGTGCCTATCACATATCTCATCATTTTTCCAGGAACCAGCCTGAAACCTTCTACTCTGTAAATGGGCATGAGTAGTCTGCCATCAACAGTATTAGGGAGATGTTTCTGTTTAAGCACGGAGTTGTCACGCTTAACTTGGGACGTCTGAAAGATCTAAGACAGAGCTAGTCACTCAGGGCTCTTTCTATCATCAGTGGCAAGACACTGGCACTCCCCCAGGGCAGCCGCTCTGACCTTGTGTTAGACCCCAACGCCAGGATGCAATAAAGTGCCCTCTGTAGGTGCCTGCCTCTGTCCTTTGACTATAAAGGGAGTTTGGGTGACTAAGTCAAACTTAGATGTTTGACTTTCAGATGCCTGAGTTACAACAGATGTATCCTGCCTAGACAGGGTACAATTGGAGTGAAACATATAAAATATGTGGGAAGCTTAATAAAGTTTAATGCATTTCCAAATTTGGAGCTTAAAAAGCTGCAATGGCGTGTGTCTCCCTCCCCCAGTAGTAATTCATCTTGAGGTAACGCAACTCTTTCTTTTCCATGTTTACGTGCCTTGTCATTCTATATTCAGGGAGGAACACACTGGGTTCCTTCCATAGTTAGAAGAATTTATGAAAAATAAGCATATTTTTCCTTGTAGCTGAAGTAAAATGGGCTTTTGGAAACAAAATGCCTGACTACTGGCAAATTCGCCTTCTCTCCAGTAATTTGGAGGATCATGTTCTGTTTTAGATAGAGATGGCTTGGTCAATCAAGGAACAATGCAGTATATTTTTTACTGTACCATTGATATAAATATTAACTGTCACATCATACGTTCTAAATACTGACTGTAATGATAAGTAAATATTGCCTGAGGGGTTTAAGGGAGGCCTTGGGATATGATGAAATGTTCTAAGTAAAAAATTGAGGAAAAATACTAATAATCTCCAAATTACTATTATTTTTCTACCTCTGGCAATATGTTATCTAGCTGCAGACGAAGAAAATAGTCATTTCTTTTTATTAAACTGTATGATTTTTAAATATGAGTGTTGTAAATCTTATTTGAAGAGTTCTCCAGCAGAATAATTTTGAGCTGCTCTGGGGCATTTTTAAACTATGTCATTTTTAAGCCAGACAATAACATGGTTTTATAACAGGTCACATGAGCTGGGTACAGCCGCGGGAGAAATGCAGGCATGCAGGAGATGTACAGGCACTGTCCACGGGTATCTTTAGGCAGGAGCAAGGCTCAGCGTGTGGCGACAGAGAAAGGAGGGAGGCAGCGCAGGCATGGAGAGAGGCGAAATTATGCAGCTCGCACCCCACCACCAGCACCCTCCCCACCACCAAAAGCTGCCCCCTCCATGTCTGGCTGCACCTCCTGCCCTGCTAGGTCCTCTTCCCTGTTCAGGCATGACTGGTGCTTGCATCTCTTCCATGCATCCTTGGATGAGCTACATTAATATACACCCCTGTAGCATTAATAAAGTATGCACCTGGTGGTCCCTAGAAATAACAGTGGAGCCACAGGAAAGAAGAATTATAAGCAATTCCAGGGCATTAAATCCAGGCTTACAACCAGAGCTTGATGGAACAGAAGTTCTGTAATGACCAGCCAGAGAGGTAAGCATTCCCCACAACTCAGAAATCAACCAAGAGTAAAGATAGCACCATCTTCCTTCATTATCTCCTAATTTAATTGTCACAGATTAAAGCCTGGCAAATCTGGGCAAAGATTCCTGTTGTCAGACTTCAAAGAGAACTCCTGAAGCCTTCTGCCAGAATCAATGATCATCGCTATATCCTTTTCTCACGTAGCATCTGTATCTTCCCTAACGTTAATGAACATTATTTTTGCATGCTTCTGAGCAGACTTTTTCCCAAGGAAGGGGAAAAATGAACCTTTCTACATTTGTTATTCTCCTCTAACAAGGATTAAACCATGGTGTGGATACTAATGAGTGACTTGCAGTTGCCCACCTCTCACTTTAGTTCAGTCCTCAGAAATATTGAAGATGAAATTTCTCAGCTGAAATCATAACATGCTCTATGGAATAAGTCTTTCAGACCTGTTCTTATAACAAATAATCAAGCTGTCGAGATTGCTTGCTATGCACACTTGCAGACCTCTTGGGTCACTGTTGCCAAGGAGTAATTTTCTTTAAAGACGACTTGCTTGTCCATTTTATGAAAAAGGAAAACAGAAATAGTAGGTTTCAAGGAACTTGGTGTGAATGATGCACATCCATTTCACATCAGTTGAAGAGAATTAGGCTCCAGAGCTGAATTAAGGTAGAAAATACATGGAAGAATTTCTGATGGAGCTATAACTGATGATAGCCTTGCTTCTTGAAGTACGTCCATTTTTGTTCTCATAACTACAGAATAGTGAAAAGTCAATTACTACCATATTATCATTGCCAAGCAGAACTCACAGAGATGATTTTCCTGTGTGCATATGCATGTGTGAATCAGTGTCAGGGAAGTACAAGACAGATTAATATCTTGACTCTACTGCCCTGTTGATATTCCCCTCAGTACTATAGCAAAGCTCATGCATCTTTATTCCTTTTCCATCCCCTACAACTTTATTTATGGGGCAGCACATTTACTGCAGTGCAAAATGCCCCAGGCTGGCTGTAGGCAGATGCTACAAACTAAGAAATGTGGTGCATTAGACAAGATGCTTTATACCTCTTTCCAAATAACCAATTTCCAAACTAGCATTTGGCTAGTTGAAGGACCCCATCATTCAACATGAATTAACCAAAAAGATCCACTGGATGCAGATGACTCGTTTCTCATCATTCTGCCTACTAAGCGGGGAGAACAGAATTATAACAACTAATACAGAGAAATATAACAACTTGTGCCAGTTGTTCTCATTAGATCACTGTCTTTTTGGGCTCCAGACACACCAAGACAACCAAATCTCACTTCTTCAGCAATTAACCAACAGAAGCTAGGAAAACTGTCCAGAAACTTTTTAAATTTTCCAGGAGGACATCTACAGTAGCAACAGTGAAACTGGAGGAAATCAGCCACGATGCTCCTATCAGAACAGAGATCACTGAGCTTCTTTAAAGTTGCATTTTCTGGGAAAAAATGTTCCTGAGGAGGAAATCAGATCACAAGATGAGAGAAACTGCTACTCTGGAGTATGCCAAAGTAGGTTTGCTTTTGGAGCATGGTCAAAGGACAACAGAGCTCAAATATGGTAGGGGAGGCATCCCTGGCAACTCTCTGGGAAGGACAGTTCTGGTGTAAGGGCATGCCATTTCCCCTCAGAGCTTGCTGAAAGCTGGAAGGACCTCTGATATAAAAAGTTTCAGAAGTGGCTTTTTTCTTGTTTCAAACCTTTTGGTCCATTTTGGAAGCAAGGACTTGGACCAAACTGTAATTCAGGTTTCATTTGCTCTCCCCAGGAGGATTATCCACCTGCTGGTTTATGACTTCTTAACAACTTGTTTGCAAGGCACAGGATGCTGTTAAAGTTCAGCCGACCCATGACTTTGTCATAAACTTACAGAGGTGCTGCCAGGGAGACAGGGCTGTTGGAGCAGAAGAATTTGGGTAGACCCCACCTGTAAAAGGGCAGACACCCTGGTTAATTCATCATTAACTTGAGGAGCCCAGTACCACAGACTGCTGCAGGCACTGGGAGCCTAGCATGATGCAAAAAGAGCAGCAAATATAAATATACTCATTTCAAAAGGGATTTAAAGCACATATAGACAATGCAAATGTCTGCACTGAAATGAGAAGTGTTTCTATGCAAGGAATAGAAACCCTCAAAGTTTACCATAGAAGATAAACACACATGCACTGGAGTTAAAGAGAGTTTCCCTATGGTAGGTTTTTCAGTTTATTATCAGCATGATCCTCCACAATTTTTACATATGAACAAGCAATAATGTACAGATTTCCTGTACAGACTGCTCCCAACAGGAGTAGTCATTAAGCTCAGGATCCACCTTTAGTTCTCATGCTTCTCAGGTGTTCATGGTTCTGCAACAAATAGATAAAAATAAATAACAAACTCATAGTGATATTGCAAAGGTAAATTAAAAATGCTTACAGCTGGACAGAATATTTGGAAGTGTTAAAAAAGCTGGATAATGGTAAGAAAAGAAACCAACAGGTCCTCCCCATGTCTCAGCTTCTAATGTCCACCTAACAATTTTTACCCTGACCTACATTTTCTGCAAGTAAATATAGTCACTTGCATTTTATCACCAAAATAGACATATTCAGAGATGACAGGAAGTCTGAGTATGATTCCGTTAGATAAGGCAGTCCGTCAAAGCCATGGGAAACCAGATATTCACTAGAATTACTCATCAAACTGCTTGATAAGGTGGGAAGCACAAATAACCTACCCCTGGTAACCCATGGCACCTGAACAGGATCTCTGCCCTCAGGTCAAAATTATCACAATTAAAATACTTGTTTGTAAGAAAAAAATGTGGTTTTAAAATGAGGAGACTCCAGAGAGATGATTCTTTCAGCAAATTCTGAAGGGAAAAGATGTAAAAAAAATTATAGATCCTTTTTTTCAAAAGCTTTCATGCTTCCCCACTGCAGTCTGTTGAGATCGTGTGAGACCAAGCAGCTGGTTACCTCAAACTCAGTATTCAGCCCTATGGAAGAGTACATTGTAAGAGCTGCCTCATTCCTTGCCTGAGCACAGTTTATTTCCTAAGACTATTTTCAAACATGGGTATGAGCATTGCCCTTAGGGCTGAGTTGTGCTACGAGATTTTTGAAAAGGGAAAAAAAAAAAAAAAGCTGACACAAGACGGAGCCATTGCATGGGGCGTCTCAGGAAAGGAACTGTGGGTGGTTCAGGACCTATTTTGTCTCCATGGCTCCCTGGCTTTCCTCCTCAGCCGTCTACTTCATAGTTAACTGTCCCCTTTACAGCTCAGACCAATGGATGTATTTGTGGAGATCACGTCTCACCCACTGATACTGGGATGTGCCTGATGGCACTTGATATCTGTTAGTTTAAGCAAGTATAACAGGAGGGAAATGACCTAACCTAGTGCCATCACAGGGAATGATTAAGCCTTAAATATCAGTGGAAACAGTAAGAAAATCATATGCTCCAGCATTGCTTAGTTATGGACTTATTGGATAGAGCAGAGGGCTCAGACCTTCATGATGCTGAAGGTCTGTTCTGAGAAGCTGAGAGCCCTTGACTTCCCTTGCTTGACTGCTCCCAGCTCATCAGCAGAGTGATCAGTGTAGCACTTGGCTGAGCTCTGAGCCATGTTATGGGAACAGTTGCCAGGAAAAGTTTTCTGCTCCTGTGGCTATCATAAGGCTGAGTGTATTTTGCCAAGGGACAGAGAAGATGCATCTCTGGGCAATCAGTAATACTCATGTTGGACTATAGACTTCACCCACTGGGATTTGTACATGCAATGAGTGCTGCTCATGCACCAGGGGTTGTGCCAATACACAAAGTAGAGGCTCCCCCAGGCTGGCCTGGGACTGCCACATCTGCTCTTGCAAACTCTCGCAAGAAAGAGGCTGACACAGAGCAAAGGACAGTCCCAGCAAAGACTTGGTGAGGGCGGGGTGGAGGACAAGAGGTCCTTGCCGTACTGCATGTTCCTGTGAGCTGACAGCAGGTAACATTCCTGCTCATCCTGCGACGTCTGGCGGGGGCAGAACATGTATAGTGCAGCACTTCACTGAAGTACTTGATGGCCACTGCGCTCCGTCTTGTCGATGAGGACGTTTGCAATTAGGATTCTAGTGACATGATTTCAGTTTCAGGATCTCACACGGCTCCTCCTTTAGGTAGTAATGCAATGTGCATTGACTTCAGTGGCTGCAGTATCACACTCCTGATGATATAGCTATTCCACAAAAAATCTTTGACCAGAAAGTAGGCAGGTAACAACTTTTCTTTCTGGATAATCACTGCAGCTAGTAAGGAGATGAAAACCATTCCAGTAAACTTTTGTCTCTGTATTAGTTTTTTTATTTTTTCCTTTTTTTTGCAAGCACAAGTGGAATCTCCAGGTCAGAGTGATCACCAAGGAAACAAACAACTTCCTTGAAAATAGAAGGTACAGATTTACAGAACGAGCGTGGTTTGGCTTGTGGGCTAGCACAGTGCCTGCCAGACCTACACTGCATGAGGTTGAAAACCTGCCTTCAATGTCTTTTCCAGAGTCCTTTAGGCAATCTTTGTAAGCTGTTTTAGTTGTTTTCTAGATCTGAGGCTCAACAAAGTCACAAGTCTCAGCCCCAGGCGCTGGAGGGAGTGGGTCCTGCTCTCTGAGGACCGATTACCTCATCTCTCTGCCTACTGATTTGGGGGAGGGAGCAACTAGAATGTTATGAGATGAAGGTGGCATCCAACATTGGCTGCTAAAAGGTGGTGGAGAAGGAGGGAATTCATGTCATCAAAAGCCTTTGCTCTCCTTTTCTCATGGCACATCACTGGAGAGGCTTGCATTTGGAAATTGAGTCAACTCATCTGACTCAGAGCAGCCCGTTGTGCACAGCGAGAGCAGTCATGAGCACCGGAGAGCTAGAGTGGCCTTCTTTATCAAAAGAGTTCTTTCTGACCCAGAAAGAGGAGTAATTTCTGCTGCAGCGTATCCCAATGAGCTCACTGTGATTCCTTAAATCTGTTTTTCTGGGTAGAGTCCTGTGGGAAGAATAGGCAAATTCCACAGCCTCAGCTCTGCAGTTTTATTACAGCTAAGTCAAAACTCTGTGGTGCCAATTCGCTTCCATTTTTGCTAATTGTTAAAGGCAATGTCTTAATTGTGTAGAGGAACGTGCAAGTGTAACATATGACTTACTATTGAGAACCCAATTTTTTTATGCACTGTAAAACTCCATCTGTCCTGTCATCTGGAGTTGGCTACTACTCCTCTAACACACAAATGCAGATCAAGAATAATAAGTTTTAAATATCCAGTGTATTAACCAAAGCAGGGACTGATTCTACTTAACAGAAACTATTGGAATATCAGAGTCATTACTATTATTAATGAGGATATTAATGAGGCTATTATGTAGGAGTTTCTGTCCTGACATCAGGTAACCTAATCCACAAAGTTGTGAAACTGTGGCCTGTACTTATGGGTTGCATAAGGAGCTAGGTCCACAAGACTTTTTACTACCTTTGGAAAAAAAACGGCTTGTTTTTTCCTACCCACTGCTGATAACGAAAGGGTGTTAGCACGGAAGAATGCTCTAGCATACATTGGCAGAAATTGTTTTCACCAGCTCAAGGTTTCTGACCTAATAAGCACCGTGGCTTTATGGCACTTGGAAAACATGCTTTGCAAAGAGGCAGCCTGTCCTCTGCTTGCCAGCAGGGCATTCCTGGTCTGCACAGCTCCGACCTCAGTGCTTCCTGCTTCATGCAGCCAGAGCGGGGACCTGGCCTGTATTCTGCTGCATTAAAGACCGTGTTGACTATCACTCTCAGTGACTTCTAGTGTTACATTTTTAGCAACATAAACTCATTTATTACACACAGATTTTGATCAATCATTAAGGGTTAGAATGACTTAGATAAGCAAAGGAGCAAAGTGTATGCTGAATAATTTAGGCTCTGACTCAGCAGAACCATGTGACTTTGTTCATCCCTGTTCACGGTTAAGGCCTAAAGACAAGCACGTGTTTAAATGCTGCACTGAACAGCTGTATTCTTAGTCACGCACATTGTATAGATTAGGTCTTTCTGAAGGAAAGGAAAGCAAAACTCATCATTGAAAACTTGGCCTCTCCTGTTCTTTCCAGCAAACTTGTGGTGTGGTGATGAGTGTGAGATAGACTCAGTAGCATCTGCAGAAGACAAGCAGGATGATAACAGTGGCCTTTGAAGAACTACAAAACATTTCACTTGTTAATTTTTTACATGTGATTTCAATGTCTAGAATAAAGCAATGGTGTTACACAAAAAAGCTTATTCCTAGATCTGATCATCTCTCATAGAACTCAGAGAATTTTTTTTTAAATGATATGATAAATAACTTTAGAAAATAATTTAATTCAGAATTGGTTTAATCTTATATGGAGCAGATTCAGATCTATGGTAATGAAAATGGCATAGAGATCTCTGAGAAAACCTATGGGATAATAACAAGACTAACTACAACTATGTATTATATAAATATTACCTTTTTAGAAGGACTTTACATGGGCAGAATAAAATGTACTTTGATGCTCCAATAGCAAAAAATAAACAAAAAAACCCCCCTTATTTTATTAGGACTGTCACAAAAATAGCCCAAATAGTGTCTCCTCAAGGGACTTCTGCTGGAAGAAGAGGCCAGGCCCAGATTTTCTACCAAATCCTGGTGGTTACCAGAGCTCCACTCTCTTCCCCAGCTTCCCCCAGCCTGAGAAGTCTAAGCATGAGTCTCCCACCAGAGGCAGCCCAGGACTTTCTGTTGAGGCAGGAAGACCCACATAGGTTAAGAATTCTGCTGCCTTGAGCTTTGAACACACTTATGCTGCAAAGAAAACAAGCATGAGTGTTGGATCCAGTCCCTGAACTGTTCCCAGTGTGTGGAAGACACAGCTGGGGCTACTTTAGGACAGGCATAGGGGAGGAGGAAGAGGAGATCACTTGTCTCTGGATCCTCCCAGTGCCACCTTGCTCTCACAGGGCAGCTCTAGGCATGCACGGCAGCAGTGCTGGGGGGCTGCAAAGGGTAAAAATTACAGAATTTGGTGATCCAGTCAGCTATGTGTGTCCCTATATAATGAAACTATATACAGAACAACAAGCTATCAGGACAGAAGTGATGAAGGTGGTATAAATATTTTTTTCCTTGAAGACCAAATATAAAAGATAAAGATTCCAAAGCTGCCAAGGAAAAATGCACCCCTTTTCCCCCAAACGAAGTGAGGATGCATTGTGCACAAGGGGTGTGAATTCCCAGGCAGATCCAAAAAGAAAAAAGTATGAGGTAGCAGGTGGTAGCATCAGGTAATTCACTTCAGCGCAGTTGTGCGGCTGCTTGAGACAGTTTCTGCGCCACTGGGAGGAACTGCCCTGGTGACCAGACATGCTGCTTGCAGTAGAGGTGCCCCACCTCTCATTTTGCACCAGTTTGTACCAAGAGATGTAGGAAGGACGCTCTAAGGAAGGAGGAGAGAACCATCAACTTCCATTAGGATCCAAATGCAGCAGCATCTGGCCCATCCACCAACTCTTTGGCACGCTGAGCTGTAGGCCTTCCCGGGACAATCCTAGCCACCCGCCTGAATTTAAAAACACAAGAATTGAACCGTCTCAGGTTTAATGGCAATGGTATTATTGCCACACAGCAATATAGTGAGAATTTGCGGGGATAAAAGAAAGGCAACGGGGACTCAGGAAGACTGTATGACTGTGCGGGCGCAATGCAATGATGAATGCAGGCGGTTCCTGCCGCACAGTTGGCCAAGTCACTCACGGCTGCCCCCGGATTAAGAGCAGCTGGGATCTGTAATCCAGGGTAACTCTCACAGTCTCTCCTTGCCGGGGTCAGCTGAGGACTGCAGCTGCTGGGGAATCACAGGAGGGATCACCAGGCTAATTCCTCCTTCCTCCTCTCCTTGTTTGCTCTGGCTGGTGGTGCACAGAGCAGGGGCAGGTCTGCATTCCTGCGTGCTTCCAGCCCTGCTCAGCGGTGCATGTTTGGGGAAATTAACCCAGGAATCAGAAGCGTGGAGGGAATGTAACTAAGATCTGAACTGCTCCAGAAGTCCTTGCCTGGGTGTGAGAACGGTGACCTGCCACAATCTCTTCCTTCTCCTGCTGTGAGCTTAGCAAGAGCAGGCTGTTCCCTCAGCTGAACTGACACCGTTCTGTCAGATTTGGGGCTGTTTGATCATGTACACTAGTGTCCTTAGGGTGTGCCTAAAGACTGCTCTTTACTTGTGACTCAGAGGAAAAAGTATGCATTTGAGGGACTATAATGTTCGTGGTATTAAATCTGTTTTTTTTTTTTGATGGAGTGAAAAGCTTGCTATAAACTGGAGCAGAAACTCGATTTGACCAGTTGGTCCACACCACAAACACATACAAGTGGAGGTTCCCAAATGCAACAGCATCTGTACAGAGGGCAATATAAACAGCAAAGAAGAATTCTAAGTGGATGGAAAAAAACAAAATGCAGCTTCCTAATTTTAAGGTAAGCTCAGTGCTAGCCCTAACATAAGAGTTGTCCATAGAAGATTGGTTGGTTTTGGGTTTTTTTCCCCCTTATTGAGAATAACAGGAGCACTGTAGTGCCAAATCCCATCTTTCCCCCTAGAGGAACCAAGCAGCCCTTATAGGACTGCCCTAATGGAGAGCGCAAGTTTGCAGTTCAAAATCTGCCTCAACTCATGTGATATGCTTTTACTTTTTCTTCTTTCTGCCAATACTGCTGTGCTGCACTGCGCTGAATGAAAGAGGTAATTTAATATGGCGTTAAGCTGTGTGCTGCCTGTGGAGCCTGTAGGGATGGTTTCATAGGGGTCCTTCTGTGGCGGTGAGCCAAAATTAAGGCAAAATGTTATGCTGCAGCGCGGATCCCGCCTGGTACCCTGCCTCCAGCTGCCTCTCGCAGGGTCAATCTGCTGGAATTGCACAGGTGAGGGGGATGGAGCTTTCTCTGATCTGCTGGAATAAATTTTTGAGTGTTATTTTCCCAGTCTGCCCTTTCTCCCATCCAAAAGGAATCAGCAAGCACCAGGGCTGCAGCTTACCGCAACTGTGCTCAGCTGTCAGGATCAGTTTTCCTGCAGGCTCAGGATTGCAAGCAGCACTTTCGTTTTGAGAAAAATAGAGGTCCTTTGATTTTAGCGAGACCTTGGCACTGGCTGCCCAGTTTGACCCTTTGAGGAGAGATCAAATGCTTCATCAATTTTGGGCCTGCTACATGCATTCCAATTTTGGTCACACAGCCCTCCCCCCCCCCCCCCCCACACGGCCGCA